>LUFD01001106.1:0-30659 GCA_003025255.1 Cordyceps pruinosa | reverse complement strand
ATTAAGATAGTTAAGATAGGTATAAATTGCCTTTTCTTCTATATTAGTTAATATAGTATTAACATTATAGTACCTAATTAATAAATTCACTCCTTTAATATACCTAATAAGCGTTATATATAAGATCGCGAATTTCTTTATAATAGATGTAATTAATTACCTAGGATTTTTATTAATAAAGGTAAGAGCTTTAATTAATTTAGATTCTAAATATTGACGTGGTATCTTTATTAGTTATTGAGTTGTTATTGCTGGCGCAAGAATAACGTGTCGTGTTGACGGTTTGAGTGATATGACGGTTTAGGTGGGGAGCACCCTCTTGAGGCACGAGAGAGGGGGCGTGGCACGGGTAATGAGAACACAGCCCAGAGTGGAGCGCACAGTAGTAGGTAAAGAAGAGCTGCTGTGACTTGACAATTGTTGGGCCTATTACTACCAGGTAGTAGGTGCCTACCAAAGTCACTGAAAGTAATGCGGAAAAATAGATTATTCTATATCATTAATGTGCTCCTAGAACAAAATATCAATTTGGCAACCCGCGCTTCCATACTATTCTGATCTAGATATCGTATGCGTTGGCTGTAATCTGTTGTGAATAGTGCTAGAAGTATAGGTGTGTCTTCGTTTAGTAAATAAATCCTAGGTAGGTACCTTGCTTGTGGCTCTAGTACTTTGACTGCAAATACTCTGATACCCCCCGACATACCTCAGACGGTACCAGGTACTTACCTACTTACCTACTTACCTTCCGTACTAGGTACTACTACAGTATTGAGACCACCCCACAACAACACCATGCTTCCTGACCTACGTGCTCGCACACCAACCCCCCTTCCGCAACCGCCATTACCGCTGTAGTCAGAATGGAGCAGGCAACCAAGGAGCACTTTTACAACCATGGCAAAGTATGTATCCCCCCCGTATCAAACCAAATTCTCAATAATTACAGACTTGTAGCAAGGGCTAACTGCGTGCTACAGGCATCAGCTAATCCAAGAGAAGACTGCCATTGGTGTCAGCTGCGGTCGCTGCCCACTCAGGACAGGATTCCCATAACCATTGTGAACGAAGTAGACGGCGAGCTCCTCCCCAAAAACTTCAAATTTATCAATAACATGGTTCTTGGTAAAGGAGTCGAGCCTGCAGAGGATAGTTTCCGCAGTGGCTGCTCCTGTGCAAACGACGGCAAATGCCAGTACAGAGGCTGTTTCTGTCTGGCCGACCTGGAGGATGATATCGACGACGGCGCCAGAAAAGCATACGCGTATCATACACACGGTGCAAAGGCGGGGTTATTACGGTCTAGATTGCAAAGCTCGACTGTACCCTTGTACGAATGTCACAACGGCTGCGCTTGCTCCAGTGAATGCCCGAATAGGGTTGTCGAGCGTGGTCGCACACTCCCCCTGCAAATATTCAGAACAGAGAACCGTGGATGGGGTATGTTTGAATACATAAAATTGAATAATTTCTCACAAGTTCCACAGGTGTACGCTCGCAAGCGCCGATCAAGCAAGGCCAGTTTGTAGATCGCTATCTCGGCGAAATCATCACGGCCGAGGAGGCCAACCGCCGTCGCGCAAACTCGGCTGTATCGCAACAAAAAGATGTCTATCTTTTTGCACTCGACAAGTTCACCGACCCAGACTCACTTGATCCACGGCTGAAAGGCCCCCCACTGGAAGTAGATGGTGAGTTCATGTCGGGGCCGACCCGTTTCATCAACCATTCTTGTGATCCCAACCTTCGCATATTTGCCCGCGTCGGTGACCATGCAGATAAGCACATTCATGATCTTGCCCTGTTTGCCATAAGAGATATTCAACGCGGCGAGGAGCTCACATTTGATTATGTCGACGGCGTTGTTGAGGAGCAGGATGAGCAGGACAGCAATGTGGAGGGTATGACGGAATGTCTTTGTCGGAGTGCGAACTGCAGAGGTTTTCTTTGGTAAATATATCAAAGAAATGGCTGCCAGCGAGCTGCACATCAAGAAGCTGGGCTGCGCAGAGACAGTGGTCATAACTGCTTTTGGTTGCTTTGGCGATGTGGTTGGGGAGGGGGGGGGTTTCAAAATTCTTGGTGCAGGAAGTATTGATCTAGTCATATAAACTGACTACGCACCGTAAGTCGAAGAAGAAAGTTTGCACGCTGAGTCTAGACAACCGACGAAACTATGAGCAGTTTTCCGTGGCCTCGATAAAAGGGAGAGGTACACGTCTAAGCGGAACACCGAAGGACTTGGTTTCGCAGACACAGCCACCGGGCAACTATCCTCGAAGAGGAAGACTTCACGGTCAACATGATTTCCGTCCCCGATGTCAATAAAGAATACGTTACCGCCGCGACGGAGTCAATCATGGTGTGTGGTGTCGTCGCTTCTGCTGCGGACGTGCAGAGCGCTGTCCAGTTATTCTTTGAGTCGCCTGTGGTCACGGCGGCTTATGGTGGCTTTGAAGCACAATGCGAGCCGCCAGGAAACACCCTATTTCTTGAGACGGAATTGACCCATGCTCTGGAATCTTTAGCGGAGACATTCAAACGTCTGGGAACTCTGGCTCTGCCTGTGTCTTGGCAAGCAGCAAAGTGGTTATTACCGGCCACGGCAGGCTGAAGCAGATGGTGATGGGGGTCTTGTGCGCATTGCGATTGGGAGACGGGCGGGGCTCGCGAGTGGTAGGCTATGGACTGTTGGAACCCAGCGCTCCAGATATCAGTTTCTGGCGTTGACTCTTGTGCAGCTTTGGTTCATGGATGAAGAGGCCTGTTTTTGTTTCCGCGAGAAGCGAACCAGCAGCCGCGATTGGGGCATTCTCTGGAATAGCTGGTCTGAATTTTGTATTCAATCAGATATCGCAGTGTGTGCTGCTAGGGCAGAGACAGCTTGGGCGGGGGTTCTGCAGTCGTTACTTATGGATGGTGAAGCGGCTGAAATGGTTTACTCTGGGATCGGATGGCGCCCTAAGGGCTGGTTGGAACGGGCCTGAGCTTGTCGATGCAAATTTTCTTGGCATATGAATACAGATTGTTGATGCGAGCAGAATATGTTGGATCGAAGGCTTGTAAGAACCTCGGTACTCATCCATGAGCGCCGTTCGTGCCTAACGCCAGGCTGTCAATAGGTTCTTAGCTCCTCGCCTCTATGCGTGCCGTTACGGCTGCCCGGCAGGTTCCGATGCCGCCTCCGGGCGCCAGCTTCAACCGAGGCGGGCAGCCCAAGCCAAAGTCACCCCACAAAGCCGTCACTTGTTTCTCACATGGCCAGTGGCTACGCACGCTAGTTGGGCAAGCTTCTGGAGGTAGCGCGACTTATATGCTCATCATTACTTAAGTTGTATGAGTGACAGCTCAGAGCGAGCGTGCTCGCGCAAGTTGGCGTCTTTTCCCGTACCTAACTCTCCCGCCCTTCACTACTATCCCTGTATTACCTGAAGGATTACGAAGTAGCATTTGCCCACCCGGTCAGTCATCGTCTTACTGCAAATGGTAGTTGTGCAACGCCATCGTCTCACGCCATACCCCGGATTTCGTGAGCCGAAACACTGGCCCGCCGTTGGTTAATAAAACGGTCCGAGGCGCAGACCTCACATACGCTACCATTCCGATGAGGCAGCCAGCTGTGCACGAGAGCCCGCGTATCGTTGTCCTTCGCAACAAGGTTTCCATTGGCCGACCCCCTTCCCGCGATTTGTTATCTGTTTCCAAGCTACCATATTCGCCGCTCCCCGTTCGCTTTCCACGTCCGCCAGGCTTCAACCCAACATCCTGCTACATCTGGGCACCAACCACCCCTCAGCGATCTCCCATGAGATGGTATGTACTTTTTTTTTCTTGTGGCAACCAACCAGACGTATGGCCAGCCGCAAGACGTCATTCTCAGGCCAGCGCGTGCGTGTTAGACCAGTCACCAGCCAAATACGCCAAGGACATTCGACTAACAGCCTGCGCGTCGAAGGGCACCCACCATCGTCGGCCTCTCTATTGTAGGCTTTGGAGCGAAAGTATATTTTGAAGGCGCTCGTAAAGAGCGCGAGCGGAGCCTCGAAGCCCAATACCAAGAAGACCGCGAAAGACAACGACGCAACAACATGCTGCTTGATGTCTACGGCGATCGGGAAAGCATCGAGGGCTTAGAGAAAGCCATTCAATTCTACGAGAGCGAAAAAAAGTAATTGTTGTTTTGGGTGTCTGTAGTTGCAATCCAGTCTGCAACATACAACGATCAGTTCTGGTGTTGTGGCGTTCTGGCAATTCGAGTATCGCGAAGCTTGGAGGAGGAACATGCATAGGCACTCTGGGAGTTACACTTGCTTTGCCTGGGAACCTTTGCCTGGAAAATCCCCGTCATATTGCTCATTATTGCCTCGTTTCTAGCGTTATAAAAGTCATTGAAGAGTATCCCTCGGTCTAATACTCCATAGCACCGGCGAAGCTATCTATTTCCGCAAGCACACATGTTCAGAAGTTATGCAATGCCCAACCGCATCCCAGATAAAAACACACCCATAGAAACCGAATGAAGCTAGCCTGTGAGCCTTGTTTGAAGGTTTCATTCTCCTGATGTAGGCATCTTGAGCTCCTTTCGTTTCAATTTAGCCCTCTGTTCTAATAGGAGCGAGAGCTTGGAGGCAAAATAGCGGGAGACTCGTAACACAAAAGCTGGTCTGCTTTCCATTTCTTCTACTGATGCTTCCCATGACCGATAGTATACGCCCTCGCAAAAATATTCGATCATCAAGCTGCCAAGTTTCTTTTGCTCCATGTGATTTTGCTCAAGGGCCTCGAAAGCGTCGGCAAAGTCATTCGTGCACCAGAGCTGCTGCGCTTTATCGAGTGCCGAGCGATAGAGTGCCCTGTGGCGGTCACCAATTAAGGCATGAATACAGCGGAGGATGTAGGCGGCAATAGTTGGACAAATAAAGCGATCGCACAGCTTGTACACTTCGACGTAGTCTCGCATTGGCGTTCTTTGGGCCTGTGCTTCCGGATTCGCTGCGGGAGCCGGTGTCGCATGAGGTATAATAGAGGAATAGCTGTATGCAACGCCCAGGAACAGAGCGAAATATTTTGGATCGATGTTATCAAATACGATTTCGCCTCTAGATTCGTCATAACACGCTTTTGTCGATGCTCGAAAGTAATCCGAGTGCTGGCTGAGCACTGCTTTGTGGACACTAAATTCCTCTTCTTTGACTTTGACAAAAACTGTTTCATCGCCAGTTCTACGCGTTGTTAGAGTGTAAACAGGTTGTATAGGAGACTTGCGGTTCGGAGGAAGCGTAGGCAAACATACTGCAGTGGCCACGCCGTGCGAAAGTCAGATAGAAGCACTGAAGGGGCTTTCTCCGCCTGGTGCGAGACTTTCGCCTTTTTCTTTGGCGGAGGCATTTCGTATTGCGTTTGCTTAGATGAGGAAGTGAGGAGCTGCACTTCGAAGGTTAGTACCTTTAATTGAAGTGAAGTTGCCTCTCGCCGGCAGCTGGCAGCTGGCAGCTGCCTCCTGAGCACGCACGCACGCACGCAGCTGCCCCTACCTAGTACCTCTATCTGTTTAGTACTAACTCTAAGAGATGCCTCCTACCTTAGTACCGCGGGCTGAATGACATATTCACAAATGCCTGCCCACCAGGTATCAACCTGGTGCATGTAAATAAATCACTTCGCGTCTCGTGGAGGATCTGCGGTGTAGCAGCTGCATCTCTACCAGATACCTACCTCTGTTTCACAACCCACAGATTACATATAAATTACAGATGAACCTCTAGCGTAATACTAGATATATTACATACAAATGCAAAGCGCTATTCATAAATCCAATTACATCCGCGCAGCGATATGCAAATTGGTTACCGCACCTTGATTTTTCGAACAACCACGGTTTCTCCGTCCAATTCCCAGCCCACACCGTCCTTTTGCTTTAGATCCTCCCATTCTGAACTTGTCGCTGTTTCTAGGTACTTCAGTTCGACGCTTAAGTATGCACGTCCAAAACATTTGAGCGTGTGAAGGCGTAACTCCGGTTCAGCCCACTCCAGGATCCTCGCTCGATGACCATCCACAGCTCTGCGTACTCTGTGAAACAGAATAAAGTTGTCGTGTGTGAGGGCAGAAAGCGCGTCATTTACCTTTTTGTCGTTGAGGGCGTATTTTCGTCGCAGGGCGTATGCTTCGGAGAGCTCCCGCCGGCGGCATGCCGTGTCTAGAATTAGGTACGACACGATCTCCTGAAGCTCAATAGGAGCCAAACTTTGTTCGGGGTGTACTTTTCGAAGCAAGTGTAGGATGGCAGCATGATATGATTCTGGCTGTTTGACGAGGACGGCGAGGCGAATACAGAACAGATAGGCTTGGATGGCAAAGTCGTCGGTGCGGTTTGAAGCCACAATACCCTCGCGTAGCTTTCGAAGAGCTGACATGATTATTGACAGGGTTTTCGTGTTGGATGGATTTTGTAGTGACTTCGCACTGGCGGTATCTGGGACTACGATGCCGTACGTGCTGTTGTCGTTCGTGTTGCTAGGATCCAGACCAAGGGAAGAAAAGCGTCGGAGAAGCTCGTCGCGCTCTCCAGCGTCAGAGCAAAAGCTCAAGTAGCGGTCGGCGATTAGTCTATAGTAGTTTTCTTGCACTTTGGCACCGTTCAATCTAGCGAGATGCACATTAGAACGGCATCGTGGCTGCGCTGCCGCGGTAACTACCTCGTTTCGCCTTTGGATGGCAGGCCCATCTCCTCCAACGGGTCCATATGTACGGGTTTAAGGCGACCCCATTGCTTTGCTGGTCCTCTGGACTCTTTACTTCTCCAGGTAGCCATAGTGTGCAGCTTCGGCAATGTCGGCTGCCAGTTTGTTGAGGGGAGGCTTCAGTCGCAGAGCAACACAAAATTGAAGGCATGGTGGGGGCGGGGCTTTTCTCGTATCCAACAGGTTACCTAGGTACCTTTAAGGTACCTACTACCTAGGTATTTTACCCACTGACCAGGAGGTACAGTGACAGTACAGAATTATAGGGATTATTACCTGAATCTCTGTGTCTTAAGGAATACCTAAGGTTTTACTGTACCTATCATAGTAGGAGAGTACCTGCTCTCTACACGCAGATGTACTAGAGAGGCTCGAGCCTACTTGCTGTAATACAATGAATGAATGAAGAGGAACGAAGAGGTACTAAGTATTTGTGGACGCGGATAGGTAACTACTAAGTACTACGCACTACCCTCCTTAAAGCGGCACTAAAACACGAGTACCTCGAATGAGGTAAATATTATCGGTTCGATATCCTTGCGAGTGAGCCTCAGGACATCTAAAGGGATACGAATTTACTGTGTCAAGGTGTCTATATTCCCTTGATCTTGCCCAGAATTCAGAACCTTTCAAGCTCTTGGTAATTCCGAACAAGTTAGTCAGACGAGTACCTAGGACGGTTTTTATTCATACTGCTTGCATCAAACGGCAGTTGTCGGAAGGTGTTGAGGCTGCCAACCACGGACAGATGCAGCATGTGGCTAAATGCTTGCACGTTGCTACTAAGCACCCGGAAGGTTCAGGCTGTGGTTCCCTGCCAAACTGCTGCTGCATCAAGTACTAATGTACTAACCAGATTGGCTTTTGGTGCATTTGATAAAACCATGTGTGTCAGAATGGCTTCAAAAGCTGTTGCTCTCGTTGCCGCTGACTTTGGCACAATCTGTCATCCATAGCTAAAATTTCCGTGCCTTGTTCCGCATGTTTCCGTTGAGTGTCCCGATGTCTAGTAGGTAGGCGGCTCCAGCCTCGCTGCGCCCGTGATCCCGTCAAACCAGTTACTTAGTACAGTTCTGTACTTACAGTAGGAACCTCCTTTTCCTGGAGTAACCGACCTCGCCGACCCTGCTTCATTTTGCCCTCTTCACCTACACCGTAACACCGCCAGCTCACACGTCTCCTCATACAGTGATTGACGCTGTTGTAAGTTCTCGCGCTTTAGCACTTTTGCATGACTTCGCCTAGATTGGAGGACCACAGTGCTATACTGCCGCCGCAAGCAACCAGCCATTCCCGCAGCGCGCAGTCGACCAAACATCTACGCACCGCTTCTTCCGTATCGGTTCGAATATTACAACCCTTACAGTTATTTAGAATTGTGGGCAGAAACCATGACCAAACCTCCATGGTATACGGTGAAAAAGCCTCAGTCTGTCTGATGCTGTGCTGTGCTGTGCCAGGATACCCCGCCAACGTCGGAGCATGTTGGTATCGATAAGCCCGCTATAAAACCCCGCGCCATGGCTCCTGTGCTGGTCTGACTGGGTCTCGGCTTTTCTCATTACAATTGCATTCTTGACTGAGCACCTTGGTGTCTGACTCTACTTCTGCTTTAGTTGCTTGGAAGCATCTTGTTTACCCCGAAACAAACCTATCACGACCTCGAAACCGCAACTATGGGTGTCAGCGAAGTTCTATCCCGCAAGTCCGGCGTCATTGTCGGCAATGACGTTCTCCGTCTCTTCGAGTACGCGCGTGAGAAGCAGTTTGCCATTCCTGCTATTGTGAGTTTTGGGAGCTCTAGCTCTAGCTGTTGTATGCTAACCTGTCAGAATGTCACCTCCTCCTCCACTGTCGTCGCCTCTCTCGAGGCTGCCCGCGATGCCAAGTCTCCTATTATCCTCCAGATGTCCCAGGGTGGCGCTGCCTACTTTGCTGGCAAGGTATGCTTCCATTCCAGCGTTTTCATGCTTCTGCTGCTAACTGGTTGTCTTCAGGGCGTTTCCAACGCTGATCAGTCCGCGTCCATTTCCGGTGCGGTTGCTGGTGCTCACTACATCCGCTCCATTGCCCCCACCTACGGCATCCCTGTGGTCCTCCATACTGACCACTGTGCCAAGAAGCTTCTTCCATGGCTCGATGGCATGCTTGATGCCGACGAGGCTCACTTCAAGGCTACTGGTGAACCCCTTTTTAGCTCTCACATGATTGATCTGTCAGAGGAGCCTGTCGATTGGAACATTTTGACCACAGCCAAATACCTCAAGCGTGCTGCTCCCATGAAGCAGTGGCTCGAGATGGAGATTGGCATTACTGGTGGTGAGGAAGACGGTGTCAACAACGAAGATGTCGACAACGCCTCTCTCTACACCCAACCTGAGGACATCCTGAATATTTACAAAACGCTCTCTCCCATCTCTCCCTACTTCTCCATCGCTGCCGGTTTCGGTAATGTTCATGGCGTTTACAAGCCTGGCAACGTCAAGCTGCACCCCGAGCTCCTCGGCAAGCACCAGGCTTATGTCAGCGCTGCCATTGGCTCCAACAATAACAAGCCTGTCTTCTTTGTTTTCCATGGCGGTTCTGGCTCCAGCAAGCAGGAGTATCTCGACGCGATCGGCCACGGTGTAGTCAAAGTCAACATGGACACTGATATGCAGTTTGCCTACATGTCCGGCATCCGTGACTACATGCTCAACAAGAAGGACTACCTCCTCACTGCTGTCGGCAACCCTGATGGCGATGACAAGCCCAATAAGAAGTATTTTGACGTAAGTCTGCCGGACCTCTCCCGTCGTCCATTCGCTAAGTTTTCAAGCCCCGTGTCTGGGTCCGTGAGGGTGAAAAGACCATGTCGAAGCGTGTTGCCGTCGCTCTTGCGGACTTTAACAACGCCAACCAGCTATAACTGGTTGTCCCAGATGCCTGAGCAATAAAAATCAAAACCTAGAGTTGTTGGTATAGGGGAGTCTCGGTGATTGCATTTCGGGTTTGAGACCTAGTATTCCATGGTGGTTTAAAATTACGGTAACGGTTCTGCTGCATTACAACGTGAATCTCGCGACGACAATTGCATTCATAGCTTATGGATAGTGATACAATCTAGCTTGGATTGTCTATGGCCACGAGCGATAATCGGTCTCACATAAACAGGGTAGCTATTGACCTAATACCTCTCTGTCTAGCGTGCCAATTTGCTCTTTCGTTAGCTTTTCGGCGTCGGCGGCCTCGGCCTTTTTGGCATCAAACCTCCAGAGGCCACCAGTCTTGTCACGCTCACCATCGAGGGCCACGCCACCAGCCATACCGAGCTGTTGCAAGATTGGGTCGATAGTGCCAACAGCCACAGCAGTAAAGTACCGGCGCTTCCATTCGGTTTCCTCAGCCGCCTCTTTGTGGCGCAGGACTCGTTGTGCATTCTCAATCTTGCCCTTTTCGGACGAGACGGCGTCCATGTCACCGCTCTGAATTCCTGCAGCAACTTTTGCCCAGGCCCGGCGCGACTCGAGAGGATGTTGCTCCTCGACAGGCGCAAGTTCAAGCTCCGTCTGCGTGGCCTTGATAGCGTCGTGCTCGTCAACAAGAGTCGACTTCGAGTTTTTCCTGGCAGGCCCAGAGTAAAACTCGAGCTTCTCGTTCCATTGCCCAGCGACGTTATATAGCACATCCTTATCCTTGCCAATGGGGGTGATGGTGCCGATGACGGTGTTTTTCTTTCCGGACAGCCACCCTTTGCCGCTGTAGTCAATCTTTGTACTGAACCCGCTGGAACTGGTTATGTGGCTGGTGCCATCGAGCTCGACAAACGGCGCCCCAAAAATGAGACCCTCGATATGAAGAGATGGCAGCGTAATGAGATGGTGCTCGGGCTCCTCCTTGTCGCCGATGGGGATCGTCAAGACGGCATGACCAATCTGCTTAACAATGATGGTGCTGTGGAAAGTGGCTTTCTGCGCATTGTAGCCCTCAAGCTGAACGCCAGTTTTCTCGTTGCGGATGCAATAGGCGGTAGCGGGTGGGTGGTGGCTGACTTGCTCCGAGACAAGGGTTGTCTTGCCAACCATATCATTCCAGGACCCAAGGAATAGCTCGCCTAGAAAAGGGTTCAGCGGCTTCTTTTCGTTGCCGAACTGCTCGCTGCGACTTGCGTACTGGTGCTTGAGCGTGGATAAGAACCACTTGAGCACCAGCATCGAACGCTTCGCGGGATCGACCTCGGAGGCGGCGGCGACGAGGAGGCTCGGGTGTGTAGACCAATACGAGGAGAATTCGGTCAACGATTGCGACGAAAGGATGAAAGGTGGCGCCGTCAGGGACGAGAGATCACCGTTGAACGAGGCAATAGACTGGAGAATGTGTGAGCGACTATTGATACGGATACATGTTCCATCCTTCCAGGTACCTTCAGGAAAGCGGACCAGCTACCACTGCCAGCCTGTGCCTGAGCGGTAGCAGAAGACATGATAGTGCGAGGGGGTCCAGTAAGAGAGCAGTTTGAGGCTGGAGGTGATGGCAAAGTAAGAAATGTCTGTAGAGGCTATGTTTTCTAGACTGTTGTCATGGCAAGGCGGAGGAGCTATTGATTCCCAAAGAAGCACGGTGCCAATGCTAGGCACCTTAGTACTAAGGTAGAGTTAACCCGGTTGCCCTCTTGATGTATTACCTAGGTAGTAGGCCAAACCGCCCACACGACTCTCCCCACTTTGCAACTTGCCCTACCAGGTAGTAGTACATGTCGGTAAAACCAAGTTCTTGACGCCGTTCTTGCACGATATCCGGAACTTGTGCCTTAGCGCGTTGGCAGGTCAGCAAATTCAGGCAGGTTGCTCAGTGCAAGCCTGAAATTGCGTGCTTTCATCAGCCTGTTAAATTCATTAGCGGTTGTTCAACGACAATGGTGATATTGCCTGGGGATTGATGCCAGTGGGGCTGCCATTGTAGCTCGCAGTTAGCAGTCGACGGAGGACTGATCTAACTCCTTCCACATCAACATAATATCAAATCGCAAGTATTACCGACCACCACCTGCGCCGTCAACCGAATTTCAACACAAGTATCACGCTGGCTGGTATTTACTGGTATCGGGCGGCCCCGGAGCCACCCAATGCTACCGCGCAACTCCACACTGGAATCATGTCGCCACCGCCAACACCACAACTGTCACCGCAATTCTGCTTTTCCACAGGGATATTGCGAGGTACGCCAATAGAAATCAGGCATGGATCTAATCTAACGAACCAGGATTCTTCCGCTTCTCGCGCTCGGCTGTCGACGACACAATCAGCCAAAATTTAAACGCGCTGGCGACGCCTGCTGGTACAGGCTTCGATCCTCGATCAACATCACAAAGAACATCAATATCATTGGGGAGGGATATAAACGCCGGAAGATGCGCCAGTTTCCTCGAGCAGGTGCTGCTTCCCGCGTGGAACTCCCGTACCCAGGTTTTGGAATACTGCGCCGCCGTCGCTTCGAGCCCCGATCCTGACGATCCCGACGCCGCCTTACGAGAGCTTCAGAAGAAGGAGAATAGCGAACGAGTCGTGGATGAGCGCTTAGATCCATATTCAGGGCGTTGTAATCCTCGCGAGAGCCGGACTGAGGCTCTGGATTCGACCCTTCGCCAGGAACGTGTTATAGAGGATGTAGTTCGCAACCGCACCTGGCAAGTAATTCGGGACCGTTGCGAGGAACCGCCTATAGATCGGCAAGCCGCCATTAAGGGCTGGAAGAGGAAATAAGCCAACCAGCAATTATTAAAGCAGAGTCTCGGCTAGGATATCATGCACATCATTTGTCCGTAGGTACCTATTGCGCAGGAAAATTTAGCGCATTGCGCTCCTCCTCGTTGCATGCCTGACAGGTGGGAGGCGCTACGGAAATAGAGAGTTCAGCTCAGCTCTCATTTGAACCGGAATTTTCCAGTATATAGGTATACTTATAGCAAAAACCAACCAAGTATACAACTCGTTGGGTAAAGTGTCAGCTGTTGAGGCCATGTAAGAGCTGGTGCATCCTCGCACAAAAACAGGCTGTCGCACGCATATATGTAAGTACTACTTACACGCGAGGAGGGCAGTTTTAGAGGGGGGCAGTTGTGGACATAGTAACGCTGTTAGATCATCTACATCTTCTAGGGTTTTTCTTATTTTTTATAACATATGTAGGCAGCCTGACAGCGTTGCTAAGTAGGAAAAAACCATCTTTCGCTCTGACAGTAACTACCTGGAGGTATGCGCTCAAGGCCCCACCATACACACTTACCTTGTCCGGAGGATCTTCGGACAAGAACGATCCAATGCATCCCACACAAACCACTTGTTGAGCACTCTACCTGTCTTTACCTATTCGATTCCTTACATTTGCGCAAAAATAGGTGCCTTCAACGTATTCACGGAGCAGCTTTCCCTTGCTTCCAGTTTTTTTTTTCGCACTGCGGGCTGCCCGATACACTGTGCCCGCTATCTTTGGTAGCTCGAATCCGCAAGCCCTGAAACGACGAGTGCTGCTTGAGTCGGGGTTACTCGGACACTGCGCTCTGTCGACTCGCGAAATCCTAAACACGATGCCACAACAACTCGCGACGAAGGAGGCAGCGCAATTCCGGCAAGTCCTCCGCAGCTATGAGGAGAAGCAATACAAGCGTGGCCTCAAGACTGCCGATCTCATATTGAGAAAGGTGCCCAAGCATGGAGAGACCATGGCAATGAAAGCCCTAATCCTTAATGGCCAAGGGAGGACGGAGGAAGCTTTTGCCCTCGGAAAAGAGGCCCTCACTGCCGACATGAAGTCTCACATTTGCTGGCACGTGTACGGCATCCTATACCGAGCAAAGAAGAACTTTGAAGAGGCGGCCAAGGCCTACAAGTTTGCGCTCAAGCTGGAACCCACCTCCGCACAAATACAGCGTGATCTAGCTGCCTTGCAAGTCCAGATGAGAGACTACCATGGCTTTATTCAAACCCGGAACGCCATGCTGCAGGCCCGTCCGCAGGTACGACAGAGCTGGACAGCCCTCTCGCTCGCCCACCACCTTGCCGGCAACCTAGCCGAAGCGGAGAACGTCATCACGACCTTCGAAGATACACTCAAGACGAAACCTTCTCGCTACGACATGGAGCACTCCGAAGCCATCATGTATAAAAACTCCATCATTGCGGAGCAAGGCGACTACAGCCGCGCTCTCCAGCATCTCGAGACTGAAGCCAAGCAAAACCTCGACCGACTCGCCGTCCTTGAGCGCCGCGCCGGATACCTTTTGAAGCTCGATCGCAACGAGGAAGCTGCCAAGGCCTATCGAGCCCTGATTGACCGCAACTGCGAGCACGCCGCATACTACGCACATCTCAACAAAGCGCTGGGCGTCGCAGAGAACGATTGGAAAGCCAGAAAAGCGATTTACGACGAGTATGCCACCAAGTTCCCCCGTTCTGATGCTGGGCGCCGAATCCCCCTCGATTTCCTCTGCGGCGACGATTTCCGCCAAGCTGCCAGAGATTATCTCGCTTTGATGTTGAACAAGGGCGTTCCCTCAACTTTTGCCAATTTAAAGCATCTTTACTCGGATGAGTTCAAGAAAGAAACTCTTCTAAAGCTTACAGAGGAATATTTACAATCCCAGGAGGCTAAATCGGACAGCAAGGACAAGGGCGAGGCTGCGGCTCTCTTCTACCTGGCCCAGCACCACAACTACCACATGAGCCGCGATCTAGCCAGAGCCATGGACTATATTGATAAGGCTATTGCAAAGGACAACAAAAGTGTCGACTACCACATGACCAAGGCCAGAATCCTCAAGCATAGCGGGAACTTGCAGAAGGCGTCAGAAGTAATGGATTATGCCAGAACCCTAGACTTGAAGGATCGTTATATCAACAGCAAAGCCGCCAAGTACCAGCTCCGCAACAACCAGAATGAGAAAGCTCTTAAGACTGTCGGACTCTTTACTCGAGCAGACACTATCGGAGGGCCTCTCGCTGACTTGCTGGACATGCAATGCATGTGGTTTCTGACAGAAGACGGTCGAGCCTATGCGAGACAGGGCAACATTGGGCTGGCACTCAAACGCTTCCACCAAATTGCCACCATTTTCGACGTCTGGCAGGAGGACCAATTCGACTTTCACGCATTTTCTCTGCGCAAAGGTCAGATCCGCGCGTACATCGACATGGTGCGCTGGGAGGATCACGTTTTTGATCATCCCTTTTACACCCGTGCCGCCCTCGATGCCATAGGTCTCTACGTAACGATGGCTAACAAGGCTGCTGCTTGCGCTGCTGCCAATGGAAACGGCGAGGCTGACACTGAGGCGCTACTGGCCCAGAGGAAGGCGCACAAGAAAGTGAAGAGGGAACAACAGCGCCTGGAGCGCGAGGCGGCCGAGAAGCGGGCCAAACAAGACCCCAATAAGGCTGTTGGACCCGACGGCGAGCCTAAGAGAACGGACGATGATCCTTTTGGCCTGGCACTGGCAGCTACTCCCGACCCGCTTGGCGTGGCCATGAAGCTCCTGTCCCCGATGCTGGATGCAAGTCCCAAGAGCATCCAAGTTCAGCTGGCCGGTTTTGAGGTGTTTATGCGCAGAGGTACGTTGAACCGATACACCCGCTGACTGTTATTAACAAGTGTAGAAAAATACGTACTGGCCCTTCGCTGCCTGAATGCCGCAATTGCCCTCGACAGCAGTCACCCCAAGCTTCACGCCCAGATTGTTGCTTTTGCCAAAATGCTCAAGACGAGCTGTCATCTGCCGGTCAAGGTTTCCGAGGCTTTAAGGGCCGAGTTCAACGCGGTAGGCGCCGCCGCGGACCTATCCAAGTACAATGCAGACTACGAGGCCAAGCACAAGGATAGTATCTGCCACATTCTGTCATCCGTGGCCGCACAGCGTGCCCTGGACGACAACAACGATACTAACGACAAGAGACTTACTGCTTCCCTGGACCTTCCCGGTACCACCTTTACAGATGCGATTAATGTGCTGGACTCCCTGAAAAGCTGGAATAGCAGCGAGGTGGAGGTCTTTCAGAGAGCGGCCCACGCAAAGTATCCCGAAGTTACTAGACTCGCCTGAGGCAAGATATACACGGCGGGTAAGCGCAAGTGTGGGCACCGTCAGTGTTTAACCATGTAAGGTATTCCAGCGAACAGCCTTGCGGTCGCGCGTTTGAACCAATAGCATGAGACGTGCATGCATCAGTGGCTGCAGCTATATATCTGTGGCTGGATGATTGTGTACATGGGGCGCGCAGGTCTCATTTAAGATAGATGTCGGGGCGGCGTAGCCACATGGGGAAAGTAGAGTACGCAAGGGGTTGTGGAGTGTATAGTATACTGGTTATTGGAACGCCAAAAAAATGAATTTGTTTCACCAGGAAGCGTACTTCTGCGGATGCGTCGTTCATTTGTTCGTTCACCGAGTCTCTGTTGCGGGGGACAGTATTTCACGCGGAAATACTCGGCCAAGAGAGTAAATAAATGTTTCGGCCCGCTTTTGCATCCGTGTATGGGGCTAGCACGAGCATCAGTACCCCATTCTCAGGCCGCCCGCCGTCCCACCCGGAGCCCGGCAGGCCGAAGGTCCAGAAGCTTAGAACGAAGTCCTAGAAAGTCCGCCGTCTTCATGCCTCTGCTTCTCATTTGCTTGTCCACATCTTCGGCCGTTATCGCCAATATACGTCCCCTGATCCCAGTTCTATGCCCTGCTTTGCTTTGTTTTGCCTCGTTTCGCTTCTGCTTTCTTCAATTTTATCCCAAGCAACGTTGCGTCTGTCGTTTGCGCACCACGCTAGCCGGCTGGCTGTGTGACGCGATCACCCACGAGCTTCCGCCCTGGAGATTACCTCGGCCCTCCTTTTTGACCCATTCGTTCTCGCGGACCCGAAGAGACGCAGCGCGAATCTTACACTTATAAACACGCGTTTTCCATCCGCCTCTCCGCGCCGGCTTGTCGCTGCAGCCATGAGCACCAACGGCGCTGTCCAGCCTACCCAGGTGATGCTGCAGCTGGCTAGCGGCAGGACGCTTACCATTGCAGAATCCGATCTTGTGCTTGATGGTAATACGCAGGAATTTGGCCGTGGCTCCGGTACTAACTCTTTTCCTAGATCCTAATTCTATGGCTGGCAAAGGGCCGAAAGCAGGTGAGCGCGAAACAGGGGCCGGGAGGATACAGGCTAATGCCCAGTGTAGATCGCAACGGCCGCCAGACAATACCACTTTACAACCTCTTGTGGGCCGAAATCGTCGAAGCCAACATTGCGATAGAATACGCACTGTTGTCCGATAAGTCCAGGTTTCATGTGGAAAAATGGACATTCCCGATCAGCGCCACCAACGAGCAGTCTGAACCCTCCCCCGAGACGTTTGCCACCGAGCTCAGATCCCGTGCCTACGGCGAGGCGCAACAGAAACGGCGAGCTTATGTCCTCGTTAATCCTAATGCTGGTCCCGGCAACGGTATCCGGAAGTGGCAAAGTGAAGTCAAGCCGCTGTTTGACGCGGCAAGGATGGAAATGGACGTTGTCGTTCTGAAAAGAGGCGGCGAGGCCTTGGAGCTGGTGGAACAGATGGACATTGATAGGTACGACACCGTCATACCGTGCTCGGGAGACGGCACACCACATGAAGTCTTCAACGGTTTGGCCAGGCGGCCTGACGCCAGGCTGGCTCTTTCCAAGATTGCTGTTGGGCACATCCCCTGCGGCTCGGGCAACGCCATGTCCTGCAACCTGTACGGCTCCCACAAGCCGAGCTATGCGGCTCTTGCTCTTGTCAAGGGCGTCGTAACACCATTAGATCTAGTTTCCGTCACCCAAGGCGACACGCGCACCATTTCATTTCTTTCGCAGTCACTTGGTATCATTGCCGAAGGCGACCTCGCCACGGAACACCTAAGGTGGATGGGCAGCGCACGCTTCGACTACGGCGTCATTTCACGCGTGTTTCGCAAGAAGGTTTACCCGTGCGACATTGCAGTGCAGCTGGAGGTGGAAAAGCCCCAAGTCAAGGAGCATTATAAGCAGCATGCGAGCGTGCCCAGTCTCAGGAAGGCCGCCGCGGAGCAAGCAGGTGTGGATGAGGACAACGGGCTGCCCAGACTCAAGTTTGGGACGATAAAGGATAACTTGCCAGCGGGCTGGGAATTGGTGCCATATGACAAGGTCGGCACCTTTTATTGCGGGAATGTGAGTCAAGCGGGGAGTTGCACGCGGAAATACATTTCTAAGAGATTTCAGATGGCCTACATGGCACCGGATGTGCACTTTTTCCCCGCCGCCATGGCCACGGATGGGTGCATGGACCTAATTACCATGAATGGTGACATCCCTGCGCTCAAGGCTCTCAAGGCATTTCTCTCTATTGACTCGAACAAATTCTTCGACCTGCCGTACGTGCACTACAAAAAAGTGTCAGCGTACCGCATCATTCCACGAAACCAAAAGGACGGCTACATTAGCATCGACGGCGAAAAGGTGCCTTTCGAGCCCTTTCAAGCAGAGGTACATCAAGGTCTCGGTAGAGTAATTTCCAAGAGGGGCATGTTTGAGGCTGAGGGTCCTGCCAACTGGGACAAGGTTACAGTATCGGAAAGGCTACATGCGTAAGTGGCGCCAGCCTGAATTTCTTAAGATGGCGGTATAGGATAGTCGGCCACGGGTTGGGCGGATAGATACCCAGGGTTGTATAAACGAAATATTTCTGACGTCACCACCACCATGGTTTTTGACAGTAGTGCGTCGAGTCGGTCTTTTGTAGCGTACAGTGTAGAAGTGCCCGGGTATAGTGGCCATTCAGAGGTGGGAGTATCTTACTGAGCGAGTCTCTCGTCGTTTTCTGGCAAATTACTAGCAATGAGTCACCGTCTCTCGTTGTTTCCATGTATACATGCCGTATGTTTACCTTTGTAGCGTATAGTTTATTATTGAAAGCGACTACCAACACTACCAACACTAGTGACATAAAGTTGCCCTGGCTGCGCGAGGCTTAACCCTCCAACTAAGCTGTGCCGTAGCGTCTGCTCTCGAAGTTTATCGTTGCCCAGCCCTGGTATTATTTGTAGTTCTCGTGTATATATGTGTGTGTGCGATTCAACTACGCTTTCTTTTCTTCCTCTTGTTCAATCTCTAGCACTCTCCTTCCGCAACCTCAGCACTTACTACTTCGCCCGTGTCCTTCACCATGAAGTGTACTATTCTCGGCTTTCTAGCCGTCCTCGCCGCTGCCCGGTCTAACCTGGTTACCAGTTCCACTGGCGTAGATCAGACTCCCAGTCATGGTTCGATCCAACATCCCTATCACGCTCAGGACGATATTCGTGTTTCCTCCACACTGGAGGACCCCAATCCACCGAATCTTGAAAGTGTTTTTGCCCCATGCGCCATTCATTGCATCCTAACCTATATCCGGAAGCACACTGAATGCAAACCTACCGATTTCATGTGTGTCTGCAACAGCAACGAGGTAAAGGACCAGGCTGCCTTGGCGTGTATTATCAACTCATGCGGTTACACAAAAGCTAGGAGTACGTTTCTCACGATTTTTCCTTACATCTGGTTTACTAACCTCTCCTCGCTCTACAGACAACATCCGGCCCGCGGCGGCAACATTGTGCAGCCGGTACTTAAAGTTGGGCGACTGATGACATGCGGCCGTGCCGATGGCCCGGTAATATCGTTCGAGCGGCATGGAAATAACGGTCATGGATTGCCTCAATAAAATATTGGGGCTACTGCACAGTTGACAATTGAGGATGACTGCCTCTATATTTTGCGTATTGCCTCAGTGGTCGGGAGCTCGAACTGACAGCCTGACAGCTTGTCCGATGTATCTGTAGCCGATTTTCTGAATCGAGCAGACCTGTGTATTTTATTCGGTCACTCATGTGGTAAAAAATGCGAGGGGTGGGACAAAACTGAAGAATGCAGCAGCCATTATATATACATTAGGTAGGGACAGAACGCACCGATGTTGTCTGTAGATTTCTCGAGCGGCAAACACTGGTACAGTATCAAGGTACTACGTAAACAGTACGTAAGTAAGTAATCGCTGGCTTGCCAAGTGGGAGGTGGTAAAAAAGAGAACAAGCGGGCATGGAGTCAAACTGCTCCCAGCAGGGATTGAACCTGCGACCTTCGCATCACCAGATATGAATTTCATCCATATTAGTACGACGCTCTAACCAGCTGAGCTATAGGAGCCGCGGCGTGCTCGCTATTGCAATAGGCTGCGATTTTTTGCATTGTATAGTAATAGCATTTCCTAGCAATTTGTTGTTGCTGGTTCGTAGCCGCCATACCGGGTTTAGGTTCAGGAATCCCTTTAGATGTGGCAAGGCTCCAGCAGGTATCTTGATCCACTGAGAGAGGCGCACCTTAGAGGTACGTCGAGATTGAGGTAATAATCCCTGTGATCTTGTACTTATGTGTATCCTAGGTACTTGGACGTACTAGGGTGGTTCACTGAAATCAAGTACCTGATATTTCGGCTATTGCTGTTGGCTCAAACCCTTGCGAGTGACCGTCCTGGAGCCTTGGCACATCCAAAGGGATACGGTAGGGTTTAACAGTCATTCCACGGTGAAAAGCATATGGTAATACCTGGTACCCACCTGATGGTACTAGGATGGATATTTAGTACCGAAGTACATCCAATGCGAAGTGCCCGCCTTTGATGGCAGCTTCACTACACTACTCGGGTACTTCACTGGTATATGCCAGCCATGCTTATGGTTGTCTCATGGTAGTATGCGCAGTAGGCAGCAATAACGAGAGCTTCCACACACCACTGTATGCCATATACCCATGGAAATGCGCGGCGAAAGCCGGTTACCATTTCCATGCCTGTTCTATAGGGTAGCGGCAATATTATGTCAGCATTGCGCTATCCATATATCTATCAAACGCACACCCGCGCCAGCACCAGAACGTAGCATAGCAGCCGACATGTCTGCTGACGTATCGCCAGTGTCAATTTTCAGTCTGGATGCGCTGTCCAACAACCCGCTATTCGCGGGCGGCATTGGGCTGGCGTCGCTCGGCGCGGCAGCCGCCTTTGCCAGAAAAGGTGTCATAATCGCCTCCGGAGCGGCTCGCCGGCGACTGCTCGTCAACGTCGAAATCAGCAAACAGGATCCTGCCTACCCTTGGATCCTCGCGTGGCTCTCCGCCCCCCGCCCGACACAGGGATTCATTGCGTCCCGTCTGACGCGCATCCACAACCTGTCGGTAACGACGGCGACTGCGTCCAAGGGACCAGCCGTTGGTAGGCCACCCAACGCGCATTTTTTTCTGCAGCCGGGCTACGGCAGACACATTGTCAAATTCCGTAACGCATTCATCGCAGTCAATCGAGAGAAACACAACACGGCCAACATGAACACAGGCGAGCCGCACGAGATTGTACAGCTGACGACGTTGTGGGCGCATCGGCACATTTTCGAGCAAGTGTTTAGCGAGGCGTACACGCTCGCGGCCAAGGCCAACGAAGGCAAGACAGCGGTATACACAGCGCGGGGAATGGAATGGGTGCCTCTAGGAGAACCACGAAAGAAGCGGCCGCTTGACTCCGTAATACTGGACAAAGGGGTCAAGGACAACATCGTGAGCGACGTTAAAGACTTTTTGTCGCGGCAACAGTGGTATGTTGATCGCGGTATCCCTTATAGACGGGGGTACCTGTTGTTCGGACCGCCGGGCAGCGGCAAGAGCTCATTTATCCAGTCCCTCGCTGGCGAGCTGGACTTTAGCGTCGCCATGATTAATCTGAGCGAAATGGGCATGACGGACGACAAGCTGGCCTACCTGCTGACCAAGTTGCCCAAGCGCGCCCTACTTCTGCTGGAAGACGCGGACGCGGCTTTCACCAACAGACGACAGCGTGATGCAGACGGCTACAACGGTGCCAGCGTAACGTTCTCTGGTCTGCTAAATGCGTTGGATGGCATCGCCGCTGGTGAAGAGCGCCTTGCGTTCCTAACGACCAACCACATTGACCGTCTCGACCCCGCCTTGATTCGCCCGGGTCGCGTGGACATGATGATGAGGATTGGAGAGGCAACGCGGTACCAAGCCGGCCGGATGTGGGATCGGTTCTACGGCGACGTGGACAGTGATCATGCGGGCAGAGAACAGTTCCTGGAGCGCCTAGATGAGCTGGGTCTATTTGGACAGAAGATAGATGGGCAGCCATCACACAAACATACGAGCACGGCGGCTATCCAGGGCCTGTTTCTCTTTAATAAGAACGACATGAAAGGAGCGATTACCATGGTCGAGGCTCTCGTGCCGCGAAAGTTTGAGGCGTCGCCTGATGTACAAGAGGGAGCTATTAAGACGTCTGCATGAACAGACATGTAATATGTGTATATCACTCACCGGAGATACCAACTGCCCAGATGGGAGAATAAATTTGGCTATATTTGTTCATCTGAATTTCTGAAGTCATGTCTGCGTATCCGCAGCGCCTCGCTGTGGCTATCGCGTCTATTTATCGTCTGTTGTTGCGCAAAGTTCGCGGTGATTTTTTGCGCCGCCCAGGACTGGTTATCTGTGAAGTGGGATTTCCAATTCCGGCGTACAAAGGATCGCAGAGTAAATACGAGAAGGTAGGATAAAAACCGCGGTGTATTGCGGCGATTACTGCGTGTGCCTCGGCAAGCATTGAGACGCTACACAGTGGGTCGATGGCACCATAATGAGGCTTGCACTAGAATTTGGTTAGATTGTTAACAGAAAGTAATGGGGCAAAACTCGTAACCAGGCTTAACCACTACGTGACACTACTTGGTTCTGGGCAGATCCTATTGCATCGCGGGCTGGGCAGTTTGCAACCCAATGACCGACGTTGACAGCTTACCTACTGTGGACAGTCCTGGAGGCAACGGGATTGAGGAGAGCGTCACTTCCGCGAGCGAGCGGATCATGATGGAAATAACAGAAATCGATGACAGATACCCGCCGGGTTTCGACTGGTTTTAGAACGTAGCCACCTATTCCTAATACCTCACGCTCCTGTTGGGTTTGTTCGCCCACCAGATCGTAGACGCACTGACCTGAGTCATTGTGATTGCACCTAGGTTCATCTAGGCAGAAGTAAGGAATAGCACGTGGACGACTATTCCCACTGGTAAAATTGGTCGCGGTATGGGAATCGCGCCATGCAGCCGTGTGCATGAAATAACGTCCTATCAGGACTTTGTGTCGAGGCAAAATGGTGGTCGCGTCTGAAAACCACGGTGTGACGAGGATATGATTCTCGGCAACTGGAGCAGGATTAGGCTGCCTTGCCTTAACTATAAATGCCAGCTTTATTCTGACAAAATTCAGCGCCCCTAAACTACGGTCCCCAACAAAGGAAAACCCTGTTAGACGCATGCTGGCGGAAGTTATTAATCAAATGGAAACACATGCATTCGTGACTGAGGGTCACCGAGTGAAAGATATGTACAGAATGAGGGTTTTGGGCGTTGGGATTTGGTTTTAGCCAATCTGTAGATGGGCGGCTAGCCATTGGCAACACATCGTGTCAAATGAAAATGTCATGAAATCGTATCGTTGCGAAAATTTCAGCCAGCGTCCCTGAGCATGATCCAGCTAAAATCCTGCATCAGGCCGTTTTCAACTCCGCCCTTTGTGCGCACCCGCTGCGCACCGGTTTGCCAATCTTTTTCTTCCCCCATCCTCTCGCTGGAAGTCCATTGTTTCGGCCTCCTTGGCGAGCAAGGGATGTCTGCTCCCTGCAAGTCCCATGTTGCTGCGTAGAACTGGCCCTGGGTGGATCTCGTCTGTGACGTGATCGAAGACGGCTCCTTTTTGCTGCACAAGGCAAAACGGCTAAATCCACACGGCGAGATCCACGTTGAATTGCCGTCCACAGTCTAGCGTCCTGTTTTCCGAGTTCCATGATACCTAACTTGCTGTGACCATGTGCGCTGCGGATTGCGCAGCCGCAGTCACCGAACAGTCGTCGATTAAACCTTGGGTGTCCGGTCCCTACTTCTCCCCCCCCTCCCCCTCCCCTCCGCTGTCTCTTCCTTCTCCCAGCGTGCGGTACCTCATCTCTCTGTCATACCATCATAACACTACCGACAAGCTCGTCGCGACACTAGGCCTTGAGCCGCGCACCATGGATAACCAACCGTCTCTCTCGGCCGATGGTCTGAAAAAGGACTATCCCGCCGGAGCGTCGCGTGAAGGCTACAGCTCTCACGAAATCGATTCTGAGTCTGCGCCTGCCTGGCAAGGCACTGACACCAGTGGCGCCAACGATGCCATCGATCCTGACTCCGGCGTGAAGCGCGGCCTGAAGAATCGCCATCTTTCCATGATGGCCCTCGCTGGCATCATCGGCCCCGGCCTCCTCGTAGGTGCTGGTGGTGCGCTCAACAGTGGTGGACCTGCTTCGCTGCTCATTGGATTTGGTGTGATCGGTAAGTCCCGCCGTGTGCCGTAGGTCAAGACATTCCATCAGCTAACGGCTGCACCGCAGGGTTTATTGCATTCGCTATTATGCAGTCCCTCGGCGAGCTTACTACCCTCTATCCCGGCGGTGGCTCATTTGTCTCGCTCGCTGAGCGACTTGTCGACAAGTCATTTTCTACCGCCGTAGGCTGGAATTACTTCATCATCTGGGCTGCCGTCCTCGCTAACGAATACAACGTTATCTGCAGTATCCTGGTGTACTGGGCGCCAAAAGTTCCCCTCTGGGGCTTTTTCCTGATCTTCTGGAGTGTTTTTCTTGGTTTCCAATTGCTAGGCATAGAAGCCTTTGGCGAGGCCGAGTTTTGGCTGGCGCTCTTCAAGTTGCTCGGCCTGACTGCATATTTTCTATTTTCCATCGTCTATGCTTCCGGTGGGCTTGTTGGCCAGAGATCTGCACTGGGTTTCCACTACTGGCACGACCCAGGTGCCTTTAATGTTAACGGATTCCGTGGCGTCGCTAAGGTGTTCATCTTTTGCTCAACCTTTTATGCTGGTGTCGAGTCTGTGGCTGTTGCCGCCACCGAAACGAGAAATCCTGGCACCGCAGTGCCCCAAGCCATCAGACAGGTCTTTTGGCGCATCATCTTTGTCTACATGGGATCAGCCTTCTTCTTTGGCATCACCTGCCCCGCCAACGCCGAAGGTCTGGTTGGTGGTGGTGCCAAGGCACTGCAAAGTCCCATGACCATTGCCATTCAAACCGCCGGATGGGAGGGTGGCGTCCATCTAATCAATGCATTTATTCTCATCACTTGCATCTCCGCAATCAACTCCTCTATTTATATTGGCTCCCGAACCATCCTCTACATGGCTCAGTCTGGCAAAGCCCCGCGACTTCTTGGCAAGGTCAACCACATGGGCGTTCCTGTCGCGGCTATTCTTCTTACCAACGCAGTCGGCGCCATTTCTATGATGAACGTATCGACCGGAGCCGCCAAAGCATACTCCTATATTGTTAACCTCTCCGGCGTGAGCACATTCCTGGTATGGGGCAGCATCAGTTTTATCCATATTCGATTCCGTCGTGCCTGGACCACGCAACAGCGAGATCTGGGCGAGCTTCCCTTCAAAAGCATGGGATACCCATTTATTGCCTACTTTGGTCTTGCGGCCAATATTTTCCTTGCCCTGGTTCAGGGCTGGACGACGTTTTCGCCATTCTCTGCCGGCGACTTTGTCGATGCATATATCCTGCTTCCACTATTTGGAGTCATTTATGTTACTGGCCGGCTTGTATGGAGAGATGACAAGTTCAAACGAATCTGGGAAATTGACCTCGACGGTGGGCGCAGAGTCGACATGGACGCCAAGGATGCGGCGAAGCACCAGGAGGGATCGAAACCGCCAGTCTGGAGGAGGGTATGGGAATGGTTCTAAGTGGAACCCCCCGCATAAAATTATTAATGTCCCGAAGTTGAATTGTGGTATAGGATGACTGTCCAATTGTTTATACGCTTTTTGGGGGTGGGGGGAGTGTAAAGAGAAGTGGTCTGAGGCGTAGAATCTAGTATGAATGCATTCCTCATTGACATGGGCACGCCTATTCGAGTAACATGAACCGTTCCACCTTCGCACTTGGATCTCCCTCAACGAATACGAATACGTCTCGCAACATGCCGCAGGTTTCTATCCAGGTTTCGTTCAGTTGGGGTCCAAACACGTAAATGGATACAAAAACAAGAGGAAATGTAAACAAACGTCAGGACTCCTTTGTTAATGCAAATCACATGTTGTTTCCACGGACGAAAGGCGCAATGGGATGATCTACTGTCTGGCCTGCAGTGCTACACTGGTTGTGCTAGGCAATATACTTCTTCAGTTGTTTCTTCGAAGGAAATACGAGTCGCCTCGTTCCATTCACTGGATCTATATAGTTGGGAATGCAGCTCAGTACGGCACCGATCCAACGGAAGGTTTTTGCAGCTTGCCGCGCCGAGGTACGCTACGTGACTGCGCTTGCTTTTGCTGACCTGAGCAGTATAGCGAGATCTTTGCCTTTCCCATTTTTAGAAAGCAAATAATCTGATCCTCTCCGTATGGCAACGACTTTGTCCTCAAAGGCAAGCACGCCGACCTGAACGCCGAGGAAGCACATAACCCTCTGACGAACGAAACAGGTGTTTGGCTGCGACGTCGGATACGATTGCTCCAATGCCAAATTTATGGAGCAGAAAAGTTTATCGAGTTTGGACTGACGCGTCGAGCTGTTGAATCCGTGCCCATGATCGAGGCCGAGGTCCTTGGCTGCCTTGAGTCGGAGTCAGGGTGTTGCCGGGACCTGGAACGTGTCCAGATCCGTGATTGACATTACGATCCCTGCCGGGGTCGCGGACTCTCCAAGGCTAAGAAGTGCGGAGTAAACTGCCCGCTGGGTTCGCGGAGCAGCATCATGACCCGGATCTTGGCTTTCGTCACGTGAATCTGCTCATGCCCTGGGCACCTCTGCCGGAGAATGGCAAACGTGACGCTGCGCACGCCAAGATGAGGGCAGTTTAGAGCGCAATTCTTGATGAGGAGCTTCGTTCGAAGGAGGATTGTGATGATGACATGATTTGGAAGTTGATGAACTGTGTGTATAAGGACGGCTCACCCCTACCAAATCACGAAGTCGCACACTTGATGATTATCCTGCTTATGGCGGGACAGCACACTTCATATTCAGCAAGCTCCTGAGTTATACTGCATATCGCATCCCGGCCTGAAGTCACATAAGAGCTGTTTCGAGAACAGATCCAAAGGCTCGAGCAGGGGAACTGGCTTCCTAATCTGCAGTACGCTCTCCTGGAGAAGCCCACACTACAGTCATTAGACTCCATTCTTCAGCGGCGTATCCGACAACGAGGTCACCCATATTTACCCCATCATATAGTGCATCACAAAGATGTCTCGGAGCAGTTGAGAACATTGCTGCTCTGGCCGAGTTTGCTTCCACCAATGGGTATTTGCCGCGGTTGGGGCCACCGTTTGCATTTACCGTATGGGTATCTGCACGTCTTCTGCTTGTGCACGGATCGACAGTTGAATACAAACTTTCGCCGCAGATTGCGTTCTTTGTCGACACTTTAAGAGCCTTGGGGGCATTCTGGCCTGTGGCCCAAAGATACTGCAACTTGCTTCAGAGAGTCCTGGACGAGCATAGAGACAGTGAACAAAAAGGTGACGGAATAACTCCAAGCTCGGTGAAGATTTTGGCAGACATGAGGCGCACGGCGTTTGACTTGGACTTTCTCATCTCCCGTCAACCACGGCACGGAACATACACGATGAGCCGCTTACCCAGCATTCCAGCAGCTAGAACCCCAGCAGCGAATGAGCTAGAGTATCTCGACGTGTTTGACTTCTTCAACGTTCCACGCCTGCCCCTTCCTGGAGATGCTTTAGCTGCACCAGGCGAGATTGTGACGCGGCCGGAATTGCACGGGCTCAATAGTGTCAACCCGCGACCCGGTATACCAACTGACCTCAACATTACGAACTTTATGATGGATGTAAATAGCGACTGGTTCAAGGACGATGGTGGAAAGTTTTTGGCACAAGGATGAGGGAACGTGGTGCGACGGTATCTTGTACATATCGGTATCGTAGAATTAGGGCGAATCAATCCTACTTGGTTAGATATGCAGTCGCTACTTGTAGTACTTGGTAAACAATATAAAATTATGCACCATCTTATCAGTTACTCTCACTAGGAACCACCAGTGTTTCATGTATCTCGCCATCGCAGAACTGCACCCATCCATCGAGGCTCATTCTTTTGAAGATGCTACTAAACCCGTCTGAGCCCTTCCCAGCACCCTTGCGCGTGCAAATTTCTTTGCGGAGGTCATCAGGGTATGTCTGGGCAGTATCATCGGGAGGGTACTCGATATGGAACACGGGCTTGCCCGCGTCTATAAACTTGTGAAAGGTTCCGCACTCAGGGTTGTCCCGGTCGGCAGCACACTGTTCATTAACGGAAAAGTCGACCATTTGCATCACGTCATCAATAATGTCGGCTGCGTTCTTGAGGCCGACGCCCATATTGTACTTGTTAGCCTCGTCGCGGAGGAAGGCCAAGTAATTGATGGAGTCCTGGGCCGTAAGGCTTAAGTTGTTTCCGTCGTTTTGCTATTACTCATGTTAGAGTCTAAAGCGGAGAGGGGGATCATGGGCAACGTACAAAGGCATCGACATTGTCTGGGTCAATAGCGTCACAGCCCTTGCTAGCTGCCAGTGTGATGCGAGCGGATCTTTGGGCTGCTAATGCGAGCCCAACGTTCGTCTTTCCATTTTGGCAATGCGCCTCCGAGATCCTGCTCTGGGAACTCATCCGCGTCCGCACGACCTTTTTCCCATGTCCCCGCGCTAAAATAGCAAATGACCTTTTTGCCCCGGCTGTGCAGTTTGTCGATAGTTTCCTCGTGGTTCTCAAAGACGTCGAAGTCCCAGACAGAAACATTGGGCATGAAATCTACATCGTTGCGGATAGTGTTTTTAAGAACGATTTGCCACGAGTCACCAATCTTTGGTGTCCACCTTGATGCTCGGCCAGACACGTTGCGCAGCTCGACATTTGTCTGGTCGTTGCTACTTCTGCTGTCATCATCACCACCGTTGGGTCTTGTAAGGCCAACGCCGAGGCCAACAGATAGTCCGGTAATAGCAATCAAGGTCACAGCTGCAATTATGATCTTCTTCCGTGTTGCCATAAGCTGCTTGGAGCCTGCTTCTCCTGAGCAACGTCGTTCTGTTCACCGTGGCTGTTTCGGATGCTCATATTGCTTTCGAGATAAATGTGCGATGCAGTCGTTGGTCTGTTAAACAGCCTTGAGCTGGCAACTTGAGTCTTCTCAGCGAGAAGAGGCAGCAGGTATTTATCATGACGACAACCTTTGCGAGGAAGCGGGCTGTGAAGGGAGCTATGCTAAACTCGTGGCCCTAATTCGATACGGCTTACAGCAGTCTCACTTACGAAAAGCATGTGTGTGTCTGCCGGAGTCGTTGTGTGCGAGCCCTGTTTGGAGGTGAGAGTCTGGTACAGTTAGTCAACATGAATTGTGTGGTAAAGCCTTATTGCGAAGTGGATTTCCTCTAAAGCATTGAGTGGCGCAGCATGATCATGACTTGAAGTAAGGCACCTGTTGGAGCTTCGTCTCAAGCGAGTCTGCCTAATGCAAAGCTTATTATGTTTATCGTATATATATATATATCACATATGTGCATTTGTGATCTATTTCAGGGACATGAAGCCCAACTGGGCGTTCTAAAGAGCGGTGTACCTAACAGAGACAAGGGAGCCCAGGCTAAGGCCCTGATAACGAAACCAGCTACGTTGCGTTAAAACCTTAGGGTGGAGTCCTTACAGGGGCCTTACAGGGGCCTTACAGGGGCCTTATAGGGAGTGGCAGCGCTAGTAGGGGTATGGCCGGGGGTACTACAGCTACCTACAGGGGCTCTATCTACTATCTAATGTACCTTTCTTCGCCGATACAAATAAACCTTAGGTACGTTATTTTAGAAGGGATTTCTAAACTATAACTACTTTATTTTATAAAATACTACAAAAAGGTACGTACCTTTTTACGTTATTTCCCCCTATACCGCTATAAGGTCGCGTATTAAGGTGCCATTTAGAAGCATTACTTAACTACGCGGCCTAAAGGGGTAATAATTAAAGGTAAAGAACTCCTCTAATTTATTAAAAAACCCTTTTTAAATAAAATTAAAAAGATTACTTAAAGTAACTTAGTATATCCTAAATAGGAGAAAATACTTAAAGTATACCTAGCTATACTATACTCTATTAGGTAAAGGTTTTTATAATTTTTATATAGTTAAGTGATACTTCTAAACGGCACCCTAATACGCGACCTTATTACTTATATGCTAGTATAGGTAGCTAGTTAGAGCTCTGTTAGGTACCTTCCTAACTCTACTATAAGGATTTACCGCAAAACCGATGGTTTCGTTATCAGGGCCTAAGTCCCGTCTCTGGCAGGATATGTGCGGCGCTAAAAGTCAGTTTGTATGTTTGTTTGATGCTCACGCCTAAATCGCTTCATACTTGGGCATCCACGCTGCTCGAAATGGGGAGGCTACGGACGAGTAGGTACTTAGCATGCTCAGGTTTCTCGGGCATTCGCTTCTTTCAACCAGACGGCAAAGCTAGTCGAAATTACTGAACTGATCTGATCTGATGAAAGACGATACGTAGAGGAAGTCGGACGTTGCCGGCCCGAAGGATTTCGCCGTGAAGTCATTGGAAGTGTGCCAACTAGTGTTGTCGCCACGCTGTGCCAGGCGCCGCTGCGCCCTGCGCACCGCCAGCGACATCTACCATCAAGATGGCGCCTCGTCAGCGCGTGGATATTAAAAGGTACCATACAGCAACTAAAGGTCCAGGTAGGTACTACCTACGCGCGAGGGGTTTTTTTTTTTTGGGGGGGGGGGGGGGGGG
>LUFD01001105.1:0-15809 GCA_003025255.1 Cordyceps pruinosa | reverse complement strand
TAATATATCTACTTAAACCTACCCCTATATAGTAAAGGTAAATATATTATATATAGGTCTTAGTATAGCTATACTATACTAGGCCTATAAAGTTTATACTTTATATTAGTAAGCTAGAGACATCTAGTATTTAATATAGCCTAGGGCCTAGCTTAAGTGCTATAGTATTAAAGCCCTATACTTCCCCCCTTACCCCCCTTTCTTCCTCTATTCTTTATTCTTTATTCTTTTTAACTTAAATTAGGCCTAGGTCTAAGGTAATACTACCTTAACCTTAAAGAGGAGAAGGGATAGTATATAATAGTAGTTAGAGTTAGAAATAGGTATAATAGGCACTTAAAGTAAACCCTTATACCTACCTTTACTATTAAGGGAGGTATATAGCCCCTAACTAGGAGTTATAACGAACTTATACTAGATAATACCTAGAGGAGAGGTTTTCTTCTAGGGACTTTAGTTTTTCCTTTCCTTACTATTATAGAAGTTCTAAATAGGCTTACTAGTCTAATTAGAGTAATATAATAATAATAATATATTACTACCTATACCTACTTTTATAAGTATAAGAGTATAAATTTAGGCTTTTATAAGTTTAAATTTACTTATTTTATATTACCTTATAATATTATAACTTTTACTAGCTTTTATAAGCTTTTATAAGCTTTCTTTTATATTAATATTATATAAATGTATAGCCTCGGGTGTAATAATATTCTTATATATATAGAAAATTAAGTGTATATATAAAAAAAAACTTAGTGCCTGGGATTACTAAGCGATGTGGCACGATTTGACGATTATCCCGTCGTATATACGAGATGAATCACCAATGCGCCACGGCCCTTTCGCTCTATGACATAGTTAACCACGTTGAAGTTTACGTCGAGGCCGGTGGGCTATACGACGTTGCGGTCGCTGCCCTCATCTTATTTGACGAGAGCACGGACGCAGCTTACCGGCTCTGGAAGGTCGACCTTCGGCAATAAGACGCCTTCACGTAGCTCTCCTCTTTGAGATATCTCGGTATCCTTTTTCGACAACTATGAACTATCTAGCTCCACTAGTAGTTGGAATAACCGCCTATTGTTGATCCGATCAATACCGCATCACCCAGCCCCGGGCCGCAGCAAGCTCTCGGCCTAACCATCATAGAGCGTAAAACTTGAAGCGTATGTAATTAATGCTCGCAATCTACATAATTCCCCGAAAATGTTACTTTTACCAAGTACCAAGCTTTCTGCGCAACAGCCATTGGTTTTAGGAAGAGGCGAGCTCGGCCGTAAGCTGCCGATTAGGCTACAAGCCGCGTTTTCCGAATGTCCAAAAAATATTAATTAATTAATTAATTAATTTTAAAGTTGGAAAAAAAAACCTGAAGAAGGTAGTTCAAACACCAGGATTGAGTACATGGGTGAGGACGACCTCCACGACTAATTCCACGTACGGAGTCTTCCTGGACTATCCCCTGGCGGCTGAGGTCCGGCACGTATGAACCACCCGCAAAAATCATCTCCAAAGAAAAAAGAGCTGTTACAAATTTTTTTTTAAAAAAAATTCTCAATTTGATATAGCTTGGAAAATTAAGTAACTGCAAGCCATGAACTTGCTTTGTCTGTAATGTTGCACCGCTCCTTTGTGCTTCACACTACCTGGATGACTAAAGCGGTTTAGTCCCTGCGTCATTCCAATAGCTGCCTCATGGAAAGAGAGGCGGCGACCTTGCTTCAGCAAAAGGCCATCCATCATACGCAACGCAACAGCATCTTCACAGAAACAGCGGCGAAGCGCGGCGAATACCTAGGTTCCATCTGTTTGCTCTCGGCCCACCACCGGCAGGATCGTCTCGACCGAAAATAGCCATCAAAGCCATACCGAAGCTCCTGCCACACCCCACCAGAACCCGCGCAGCGCTGCAGGTGCCTCCGTTCCAGCAACATGGTGCGTTACCTTGCCTGTTCCGTGCTGTATGCCTGCCTAGTTGACTGACGTCTATTTTTTTTTTTTTCAAGTATCAACCTGGGTTTGGGGGCAACTTTGACCCGGGCAATGCGGATCACCTCTACAACATGGCACGCCATGGCCGACGACCGATTATTCAGCGTTTCGACGAATACTACAGATGCTACCCCGTCATCATGGCTCCCGGAAACGAGCGCCCAGAGCTCAACTATGGCTCCAAGATTCTGCTGCCGCCTTCTGCGCTCGACAAGGTGTCCAAGCTCCATGTGCAGTGGCCTCTCCTGATGGAGCTCATCAACGGCGAGAAGGGACGCCACTCGCATGCTGGCGTTCTTGAGTTCATTGCGGAGGAAGGCAGAGCGTACATTCCACAATGGGTAGGTAGCTGTGTGTTCTATGTTGCCACCGTTCACCCCGACTGACACGAAGTAGATGATGGAGACATTAGGTATGGAGGTCGGCGACATGATCCAGATCCGGACGACGCTGCTCGAGCTGGCAAAGATGGTCAAACTTCAACCGCAGTCCACCAACTTTCTTGAGATTAGCGACCCCAAGGCTGTACTAGAACGAGCGTTCCGTAACTTCGCCACACTGACCAAGGGCGACGTCTTCAACTTTGAATACAACGACGAGGTGTACGACGTGGCCGTGCTGGACGTCAAGCCAGAGACGGACAAGATGGGAGTCAGCATGATCGAGACTGATGTGTCTGTCGAATTTGCCCCTCCCGTTGGCTACGTCGAGCCGGAGCGAAACAGCGGCACCAGCACGCCCAGCACGCGTCCCGGTGTTCCCGCCGGCGGCGTCCTACACAGCCAGGGCACCATGGCCCAGGCGATCAACTATAGTGCCATCGCACCGTCCGTCACCAGCAACCCTACCAACTTCCTTGGCGAGGGCCAGCGGGTTGCTAAGAAGGGAAGCAAAAACGTCACCCCAAAGCCAGCCACGCCCGTGCCCGTTGACACCGTTGTCCCCCGGCGACAAACAGGCGCGCCAGCTCCTCTCAGACTTGCGCCCAATAAGCTGTTCTTTGGCTATGAGATCACACCGGTAAAGACGGACGCGGATAAAGAGAAGGAGAAGGAAAATACCGACAAGCCTCACTTTGCGGGGCAAGGGCAGAGCCTGCGAGGTACCGTCAAGCGCAAGGGCGAGGACGATGGCAAGGACAAGGCGCCTGAGAAGAAGGGCGGTACGGAGGGCCACCGGTTGGATGGAAGGCGGCCACGATAGTTAACAGTTTGCGACATATCGGGGGTGTCATTGCGGCGTTTGAGGGAAATTGCTTCATGTGGCGAGCACGAGATAGATGGTCACGGCCAAGGGCAAATATATCACAACTTGCTTTCCAGTGCTCATGCCACGCATGTAGAGTTGCAAATTTCATAATTCATTCGTGGTTCCGAAAGCTAAGTATCAAATAACTCGCACACAATAAATCTCCTATTATGGCTAAGACGTAGCGCCAGCGATGCGATATCTCGGGGAAAATTAACTCTTTTTGTCCGTCTGTTGCGGATGAAAATCATCAAGTAATAGCAGCCAGCGAGAAATGTCCTGTCTCTTGTTTTCAGAGAGCAGCCTGATTTTGCAATAAAAAAAAGCACCAAAGCAACATGATATAAAACGAGGGGTCGGGGATCTGCTGGGATTAAGCCTCGTCAGCCATCTCCGTGTCCTCGTCCGCGGGCTCGGGCTTCATCTTCTTGGAAGTGCTGGGCTGGCCCTGTTTGGCCTCCTCGTCTACAATGAAAGAAAGAGTCAGTCCCCGTATCGTTGGCTTTGGTGTCATGTGGCCGGGGTAAGTACGTACTCTTGACCGCAGCCTCGGGCTCGTCCTGCTCGTCCTGGGCCTTGACGGTCTCGGCGGACTTGGGCTTGCGGCCGCGGGGCTTGGGAGCGCCGGCGGCCTTGGGCTTGGCGGGCGTTCGCTTGCGGCCCTTGGCGGGCGTCGGGGTGTCGGGGGGAGTCGCCGCGGTGGCGGCGGCGGCCTCGATGGTGGGAGCGGCGGCCTCGTCGGCGGCGGCCTCGTCGTCGGCGGCGGCCTCGGGGGCCTTCTTGCGCTTGGTCGGGGTCTTCTTGGGAGAGGGCGGGCCAGCAGCGGAGGCGGCACCAGGCTCGGCGTTCTGAACGCGGCTCTTGAAGTCTTTCTGGATGGTCTTGCTCCATCGCTGGCTGTGGTTGCAAGGAATCATCAGCGGCTGCCTTTGTCATGGGAAGGGGGAGGGAGGGTGCCACGTACGACATGGCATCCTTGGTAAAGTCATATCCAAGGGATATCATAATGTTGTGGGTACTGTTCCAGTCAACTTTGACTTTGTCCGTGTCGGCGTTGCTGCCGATGGCGATGGCAAGGCAAAGATCTCGTTCGGCGGTGCCATCCCACCTCTTGGCGGAACCAGCCTTGGGGGTGTCAGGGTCATTCTTGATGCTGGCCATTGCGATGGATATGGAGATGGTATTGGGGAATTGTATGACTGGTAAAGAGGAAAGGGTGCAGAAGGAGGAAGTGTTGTGTAGGCAGAGTGTTGTGTAGATGGGATGATGTTAAGTTGTGGAAAAGTACAGTTGGCAGTGTGGTGGGTGCAAGACGAAGAACAAAAGAGTATGAGAGAAGCAAGGCAAATAGTTAAGTAACAGAAAGTGAAAGCAGGAGGCGGGACAAAGGGAAGGGAAGGTGAAGTTACTGAGCCGTGTGAAAAGTAGGTGAGAAACGAGCTGGTGGTCACAGGCACAGATGACTCTGCAGTACAGCTTGCTCTATGCGTTGGCAACTCCCCACCAGAACGGGTATTTCTTTACACTTGACTATATGCGGTAATTGCTGGCGAGTATGCTTTGGAGTTGTTTGCAAGTCGACCTCGTGGCCACCGAGAGTTGCCATGGCAGCCGCGAGAATCTCTCTGGCAACCTCGCTCTGATAATTCGACACGAGCAGACTTGACATGTCTTTGTACGTTGTTTTTCTGCTTGGATTACTGTCTTGGTGCAATATACTACACTCCGGTTCCCGTGAATGAAGGGCCTCCAACCGGGAAGAGCAGCCATGTAACATCTATCCTGATACTGAGCCGCCATCCCTTTCCGCTTCACTTTCCCCTTCACGAAGCTTGGACAATCGGCCCCGGGCTTCCCCCTGCAGGCTTGACCACCATGTAATTCTCCACCTCTGCGGTGCCGGCCACCAGAGCCGCGTACTGCTCCCGCGTGCACGACGACGGCACGTTCCACACGCTGCACTCGAAGGCCGGCGGCTCTGGCAGCCTGTTCTTGATGGCGAAGCTGCTGCTCGGCCCATGCGTTGTGTAGTTTGCCCCGCGGCCCGTTGTCGCGTGCCGTCCGGTGGCGAGGTCCTTGCCGGCGATGGCACGGCTGACGAGCTGCGAGACAGTCTCGGGCTGGTAGCCCTGGGCTGCAGCACAAAGGTCATTAGCTTTCCCTTCCATCGTCACTATTCACCTGAACCTTGTGTCGTAGTCTTCCGGGACAAGATGAAAAGAAGAAAGAAGCTCACCATCGTGACCGGCGTCAAAGATTCGCGCAAACGACAAGTTCCCATGCTGCCTGACGACGCCCCTGCTCGCGCACCCGCTCGTGCGGACGTGCTCGTAGCCCGCGCGCCGGAACGCCTCCGCGCCGGGCCACTCCAGCCGCAGGCTGAGCCTCTCCGCGCCGTTCCACGGGCAGCGGTAGTCGCGGTCGCCGTACATCATGACCACCTGCACGCCGGCGCCGAGCAGCTCCTGCAGCACGCCGCGGCCCGCGGTGCGCACGGGGTCGCCCGTCGCGTACAGCATCGCCGAGTTGGCGAGCAGCGACGTCGTGTAGTTGGTGGCCGCGCCAAGCGCCCGCTGCACCCACGCGCGGTTGAAGAAGGCGTCGGCGTACGACGGCGGGAACGGGTCGGGCTTGAGGTGCGCCATGTCGAAGTCGCTGCGGTCGCCCGCGGCGTCGTACGCGCCCAGCACGTAGCGGAAGCAGTAGAGCGTCGCGCCGACGCAGGCGTCCGCGACGCGCGCGTCGGCGCTGAGCTGCTCCGGGTCGTGGAGGTCGCCGAGGCGGCGGCACTCGGCGATCTGGTCGCGGCAGCCCCCGGGCCGGGTGAAGTTGCGCAGGGCCTCCTCGTACGCGTCCGTGGTGATGACCTGCAGGCCGTACGTGTTGTTGTACGCCTGCTCCGGGAACCACTCGCCCTGGTCGAGCATGTCCACGCACCCGTTGGTCCACCCGACCGCGTGGATCGGGATGACGGCGCCGCCGAGCCGGCCCCGGCGGATCCTGTCGTTCTGCCGCATCGTGTGCGCGGCCGTCGCGGGCACGTAGAAGCCGCCGTACGAGTTGCCCCAGATGCTGACGCGCGGGTCCGCGGTGCGGCGCTCGGGAAAGTGCGGGAACCAGACCTGCGCAAAGTGCCACAGCGTCTTGGCGGCGGTCAGCGTGCCGTTGGCCGTCTTGTCGGGGCGCTGCTCGGAGAAGGTGCCGTGCAGGAACGTGGTGTTCTCGGGGGGCGCGCCGCCGCCGCCGGACGCGTCGATCGGCGTGATGCCGGTCTCCGTGACGGGGTCGCCGAGGAACAAGAGGTTGAGCGTGGACCGGACGCGCTCGGTGTACGAGTAGCCCGTGCTGACGGGCTGGTCAATGTACAGCATGTTCATGTCATTGTTCCAGGACCAGGGGTTGTGCTCGGTGCTGTTGGAGTCTGGCTTGACGTAACAGGAGCCTGTGCCGGAAACAAGATCGCCGAGGGACGGCGCGCCGGGTCCTCCGGCCAAGTACATGCCAGTCGTCGCATTGGACGGTGAGTTTCGCGCCTCAAAGTACCAGAAGAACATGGACACGTTGTATGGGCTGGCGGTCTGGATCTCGCTCAGATACCAGGAGGGCATGTGCACATAGCCAGACCACGCCCTGGATTTTGTCTCGCAAATGTTGGTTTCTTTGTAAGTAATGGAGACGCCGGGTTGCCCGTCCACATGCTTTGTGGTAATGCCAACAGCATCTTGAGGGAATGTGGCAGTGCCCGAGGCAAGCAGCGAGGCGAAGAAAACTAGGGGAAGGTGTGTTCTCATGATGATGATGATGATGATGATGATGATGATGTTCAAATTGTTGCTTGATGGTCTCCGTAAGGGTGTTCGTCCCATCGCCTCTGCGAATCTACTTATACTGTCAGCCCGCAGCAATGTCTTTCCACGAACGCCTCAGACAGCCACGTCAGAGCAGCAGGATCCGGCGAGCGGCCGAATCAAAGGCGAGCATGGGCTCGGCGTGGAGTCTCGTCGGATTCGGCGATTTCCTACTGTCGCACAGTGATGTATGCCAATTTCCTTCACAGCCCTGTGAGCCGCAAACCGCTGGCGAGCCGTCCAATCGCAGAACCGCGACCTCTGCCGATCGCACCACGGACAACCACGACCCCTGTAAGTAGTTCCCGAAGCCGCAGGGCCTTCGAAAAAGGAGGCAAGGCATGGATTCCACGCCCAGTGCTCTGCCAGCCGGTCCTGACAAAATAAGCCACGACACGCCGCAACGCAGCCGTATGCAGGACGCCGCCGCAGTGATAACCACGCGTCCTGCGCGCGGCCTCGCCGGGACGACGGGCTGCCTGACGTGTCGCATCCGCAAGGTCAAGTGCGACGGGGCGAAGCCGGCCTGCCGCAGCTGCCTCGCCACCGGCCGTGCGTGCGACGGCTACTCCGCCGTGCCCTTCAGCCGGACGGAGCTCCTGCAGGGCAGCCGGCGACACGGCCGAGGGACCACGTTGTCAGCGGCGGCGGCGGGCGGTGGGAGGACCAGCCTGGCGTGCGTGATGCTCACCGATGGCGCGTTGCGAGGGGCGCTGGAGCGGCGATACTTTCAGCTCTTTCGGTGCTGCACGGTCGCTTGCACGAACCTGACGGTGCGTCCTTTTCCCGCCCGCCGGAGGGTCGCGCTTGATTCTCCTCACATTTCCCTCTAACGCGGTGCGCACATAGCTCGATTCGCCCTTCTGGGACCGCCTCATCCTGCAGGCGGTCCACGCCGAGCCCGCGGTGAAGCACGCCGTCCTGGCGCTGGCGGCCACGCACAGCAGCATGCTCGACCGGCACGACGCGCACGCGGCCGGGCAGCACATGCTGTACGCCAGGGGGCAGTACACGGCGGCGCTGGGCGCGGCCAGGCGGCTCGTCGCCGGCGCAGCCCCGGCGCAGATGCACCGCGTGCTGATGGCGTGCCTCCTGTTCGTCGCGTGGGAGGGCGTGCAAGGGGACTACGCGGCCGGCCGGCGGCACATGGAGGGCGGCCGCGCGCTGGCCGCGCGGTTCGGGCCGCAGCTCCGCGGGAGGGCGTCGCTGGCCGGCGTCGCGGACGAGGTCCTGCGGGTGCTGGCCCGGATGGACGTCTCGGCCGTTTCGTTCTCAGACGACTCCGCGCCGTATCGGTCGTCCCACCTGGAGTGCGTGGACGCGAGCCGGGGGCTGGTTTCGGGGCCGTTCGGGGGGATACAGGAGGCCGGCGCGCGTCTGATGAATATCACACGACGGCTTCTACGACTGGGAAGCGACGTTATCCCCGGTGCGGGCGAAGCACAACAGAGCCAGCGACTGCATGGAATTGGCGAGCACGCCCGGCTTCTGGAGGACTGGGCTGCGCACTGGGAGAGCTGGTACGCTGCGGACAAGAGCTCCTCTGATTCTACGTCTACGCTCAACGTCCGGCTCTGGTACGCCTGCGCCCGCGCGCTCGTCGAGACCGGCTTCGCCGGCCCCGAGACGCGCTACGACCAGGCGACGGGCCGGTTCCAGGAGGTCGTGGCCCCGTCCGAGCAGCTCTCCGCGGCCGCCTCGCGGCAGGCCGGGGCCGCCGGCGTCTCCTTCAGCCTCGACCTCGGGTACCTGATCCCGGCGTTCTTCGCCGCCACGCGCTGCCGCGCGCCGGGCGTCCGGCAGCGGGCGCTGCGCGTCCTGCGATGCTGCGCACGCCACGAGGGCGCCTGGCAGAGCGGCCCCGCGGCGGCGGTCGCGGAGCGCTGGGCGGCCGTGGAGGAACGCGGGCTCGGGGACGTGCGCGCGGCGGCCGATGTCCCGGAGCGCCGGCGCGTCGTGCGGATGGGGGTGCGCGTGCGCAAGGGGGACGGGCGGGCGAGGCTGCGCTTCCAGCTGGCCGGCGCGGATGGTGCCTCTCCTGTGGTTGAGGAGGTCGTCTGCTGGTGAATGACACACATGACGCTCGTGTTTTCGGTAGACGACATGAGCATGGTAAAATCCTTTGAGCGAGGCATCCTACAGAGTTCAGTTGATCCAGCATTAGCCGTCGTACACCTTCCAAGCATGACAGCGAAGCAGGCAATACAGCCACATCAGAGACAACCAGTGATAAGGTCAAGTAACAGTTACTTCTCGTATGATGTAGAGGATAAAAAGGTAACACAGTGCTCGCGGTGGACAATGAAACGGTCGGAGCAAAAAGAAAAAAAGAACAGATGTGTGGACCAACGGGGATTTGAACCCCGGACCTTTCGTAGTGAACTACTGGGGACCTAATCCTGCTACCTTGCGGTGCGGAGGTCATCGGTATCCCTGTGTATGCAAAACGAAAATCATACCCCTAGACCATTAGCCCGATCTTACTTAGCCTGTGCTCTATTGGGGTATATGAGGGGAGAGACACCATTTCCTTGAAGCATGCATGCTACCCGAGATCATTTACGCTCGAAACTGCTTGCAACGCTGCGCCCGCGGACAATCTCTTTTGAGAAAAGAAAAAAAAAGCCAGTGAGTGCTTCAGGCTTATTTTTACAGAGATGTGGTAATGAAAGTCGCATTTTGCTATGGCTTGGATTGAGCGTGCTAATGTAGCTATACTGTACCCAACTTCACTTACACAGCCATGCTAGTCGCCCTCACAATCGACGCAGTCCCAAACAGCACGTGGCAGGTATTGTCTCCAAAATAAAGGAAAACCTAGTCCAAAGAAAGTCCGAACCAAACACATCATCATAGCATCAATCAGCAGGAAAAAACGTTGGTGTCAAAGCAGTTGACCTCTACATCATGCCCGCACTGCGCGGGGAGCACGCGTGGCCGAGCCAAACAACACCGCGGTAACTGGCCGTTCCGCAACCCGCGGAGTCGTCTTTTGTCGAGTTGGTCTGCGAGAGTGAATTGCGAGCCGCAGCCACTGTTTTGTTTCTCCCTTGCAAACAGACTGCCATGGACACCGCTCCGTGCGGCGTTTGCACCTTGCCTCGTCCCAAAGCCCGTGAAAAGCTGCCGCCGAGCAACCAACCCCCCCCCGTTCAAAACAATAAAGGCCCGGGACCCTGCTTCTCTTCCATCTGCTCTGCACATGGTAGCCTGTCCCGCCATCTCAGCGTTCTTCCTCTGCAGTGTCGCCCGACCAACACCACCCGCATCCGCATCCGCATCTGCAACCATGCCCAACAAGGCCGGCGTCTGGGAGAACTCCGAGTTCCTCATGGAGCTGTCCCTCGCGCTCTTCCAAGTCGCCCAGAATGCCGGCGCGCTGAGCCTCCAGGCCAAGAGCGCCGTCGAGGGCTATCTCAAGGCCCAAGGTCACGACCAGTCATGGGAGTCTGTTCGGTAAGACCCGCGATGCTCTCTCTCCTTCTCTCTTCATCAGACTTGCTCTGTTCTTATCAACGAATCCATGCTCCCTCCACTCATCAATGTTCAGTATATGCCTCCCTTTATATCGTTCTTTCTTCAACTGTCTGCCGCGTTTGCGGCTGCGTTTCCCGGCGCGTGTTTTCGCTGGAGGCGGTGAATTCGGCCGCCTCCGCCACTTCCTCCATTTCATCCCTCGCCATTCTGCTCAGAGCTCCCTCTTCCCCTGCACCCCTCCATCCTCCCAGTTCATCATCTGGGATTTCTCTTATCCCCCCCTCTCTCTTCCTGCATCTTCTCCTCGCCACCCAGCCGAGCCTCGCTCTCCTCGCCTGTTTACTTCGCGCTCTAGCCAGCAACCCCCCCTCGCCGCCATGGGTCGTTCGCAGATGAAATGGGACGCCTCAGCCCACGAGGCCATGCTCATCTGCGTCGTCAGGCACTGTGATCTCAGCGCTGCCAACATGGCCAAGGTCCTGGTCGATATGCAGAAGCAGGGCTATGAGTTTACGGAGAATGCCTTCCGGTATGGTCTCTCCTGCCAGTGGCACTTCCATTACCCCCCAGTTCTACTTGCGTGCTATTTCTCTTGTCTTTTCATGCAATTCAATCCGGTGCAGTCCTCAGGCATGCGGGCCAGTCACCTGCTCATCAATCTGTCACTGCCGCCTCTCTCTGCACTCACTCTCTCCCCCAACCACCACAAATTTCCTCACTACCCAGTCGCGCTCGCAGCAGCGACAGCGACCACAAACGTTTTAACCCTTCCCCCATATTCATTGCGATATCCGTATCGCTCCGATCCTCATCCTGTCCCAAACGCCTGCGCTTGCTCCCTTCCCGCATCATGTCTGAAAAGCCCGTTCCTGGCTGGAACGCCAACTCGCATGAGGCTCTCCTTTTTGCCATGATTAAGCAGTTCAGACCAAGCAAGGACCATGTCATTGAAATTACGCAACGAATGAACGACATGGGCTACCCTTACACCTTTCACGCAGTCAAGTACCCAGCCACTCCTGTTGCCCACTCGTCCTTTCCTCCTTGTTATTGAACTTCCACAGTGTCAGTCGTCCAATGCGTCCTCAGGCTAACCAAAGTTATCTTCTCTAGTCAGCACATCCAGAAGCTCCGCAAGGCTCGCGACACCTCCGCCCTTGACGGCTCTGGCGACAACGTCAAGGTCGCGACTCCGCGCAAGGCCACCCCGCGCAAGACAGCCACGCCCGGACGCAAGCGAAAGGTTGACACCGATGGAGATGCCGATGATCTCGCTCTCGACATTAAGGGCGAGAGCGACGACGCAAACGCTACTCCCACGAAGCGCGTCAAGAACGAGTAAGTCGTACCTCCCCACCTCTCATTGTGGTACTTGGTATACGCTAACCGTGTCTCCTTTATGCAGACCTGCCTCCGACGGCCAGGACTGGAAGAAGTCGGCCTTTGGGGGAGGCGAATTCTAAGCCGGCCGGCTGTCCGCCTCTGTTGGTCGGCGCTGTCGTGTGGATCGCGCAGTGGGAGGTGTTACGGAAGTCATGAATCGGAAAGGACATGCACCTGAAAGCAGGACGGGTGAAACAGAAATATCCACTTGGCTTTGATACTTGCTGGATTATGGACATTGGGAGGCTACAGAGATTTTCAGAATGGACGAGATTGGATGAAGTCGAGCTAGTCAAGACAGAATTGGGTATCGGAGAGTATACACCTCATTAGTCCTACGCTACTTTTCCCGCTGTTCCCGCTGTGGATGTGAGCGCCGCGCCGCCGCCGAGTTCAATGTGCTGCATGGCAATTTCCTTCCCTGCTTCCGTGCTCTACTCTGTGCCTTGCTTGTTCCGGCCTCTTCTGTGGTGACAATGACCGGTGACGATCCTTGTTACGCTCTCTTTCTTTCTGCCTATATTTTCTTCTCCTCATCCGCGTGTACGTTGCAGAAGTCGTGTCAACTGTCTAGGCGGAACGGAATATCCGCGAATTGTCGACACACAGGTCAGGGGATATGACATATATTGAACCTGTACTTTCTATTCCTTCCCAGAACAAGGTCCCGTATACCAAAGTCTAGGACAAAAAAGACAAAACATGAAGATAAAAACAGGAAACAATGACTTCCGTTTGCCCTCCAGTTGTTTGTGATCCCACGACTCCCAACGTATAGACAGAGAATGAGCACTAGAAAAGTAGTAGAAATGCGCTGGAACAGTCGTCAGAATACAGTTCCCAGCTCTTACAAAAAAAATAATAGAAAGAACGCCGTGTATCCCAGGGAAGCAAAGCGAAAAAACCCCAAACGCCGATGAACACCTCCATTGCTCGTATTCTCGTGGATGTGTCTCGCAGCCTGACCCGGTCATTACGCATCACCATAGCCAAACCTAAGAGCCGTAACCCGTCAGCATGATGCAATTGCGGAGGCCTGCCCGTCTCACTCACTCTGCGTAGTCCGCCGGCGTCGCGCCGTTGTGCGCGGCCAGCGCCAGCACGGCCTCGTCGTCGAGGGCCGACTGGTGGTCGATGGCGTCGCTTTCCAGCCTCTGCCGCTTCGACGGGTGCTGCTCGTCGGCGCCGCCCGCGTCAGCGCCGCCGCCCTCCTGGTGGTGGTGGGGGAGGTGGTGGTGGTGGTGGTGCGCAGCGACGCCGGTGAACGGGGCGCCGGCCGACTCGGCGAGGGCCTGCTCGTCCTCCATGGCGAGCTGCTGGTCGGGCCCGCCGCTTTCCGCCTCTGCGGCCTGCGGATGCGGGGGCGGGGGCGGGACCGGGTTGTGTGCTGGCGTCGGGGCCGCGCCGGGCGAGGCGCTCATGCCGGGATCTACCGGCGCGACGCTGCTGCTGCTGCTGCTGCCGTCAGCGGGGGCGCCGGCGGCGGACTCCGGGTCCGCGGATCCCTCGGCGCCCGCGCCGCCCGCCTGGGACTTCCGGGGCCGGCCGCGGCCTGGGCCGGGGCGCCGGGTGATGGGGTTCAGGCTGGGATCGCTCCGGCGGAGGGCCAGGTCGGCCGGGGGCGGCGCGGCCTCGATCTTGTTGGTCGCGCGACGCAGACCCTGGAAGTGTTGGCTGGAAGAAGGTGGGATGTTAGCGATGGGGGAGTGCCTGGGTGCGTATTTTGGGGAGCCAAGAGGCGAGATGGGTGTTGGCTCCCCAGGTTGCATTGCATACATGGTATGCGGTGGCCGGGAGAGGGCCGGTGGAACGGGACTGATGCATTGAAGCAGCCATTGTACGGATATGGAGAGGGGGAGGACAGAGGCAGTGAAAGAGCATGAGACCGGATGCGATTGGAAGTCGCAAGATAAGACAAAGCACGAAGGGATGTGGTATATTTGGTGTAAGTGGGAGAGATAAATGACTTACCGGCAGCCCTCGTTGGTGAAGCCATATCCCATGCTACGCATATAGTTGCCAATCATGGTCCATTCCGCACCGCTGATGACGCCAATGTTCTTGATGGTCAAGATGGTAAAGAACAAATCCTTGTCGGCGCGGTCGTTCCAGTTCTTGTTGTTCATGGCCATGACGGGAGAGATGTACAAGGGGCCAGGACGGAGGGGTGGGCCAGAAGCGCGGCGCTGGCGTCGCGCAAACGGGACAAGGCGAAAGAAGGCGCGCAAAAGAGGAGAGAGAGAGAGGGAGGGAGGGAAACGTGGGAACCACGAGCCCGCGTGTGCGGTGGCAGCGCCGGCGGGCTTTGGGGGGGGAGGGAAGTGGAAGTGAGGCCGGTGGTGGGCGGTGGAGGGCGGTGGTGGTGGTGGTTGGTCTGGTAGAGGTGGTATCTGGGCAGGTAGAAATTGTTAAGGAACTTGGCTGGCGGAGAGGTGAAAATTGGTAGTGCGCGACCCGGGAGTGACGGGGGAGGGTTTTTTGTTGGCCGTTTTGGCGGAGAGCAGGAGGGACTGGTGCCGCGGCTGCGAGCAGAGCTGGGGAGGCGCAGGCAGGCAGCAGGTGGCCCGTGCGCTGTCGGCAGGTACGTACCCCACACCAAGGTACCCGGCTCGGTGATGTGCTTCACCAGACGAGGCTGTCGGCCTGGATGCGCGACCTGGTGGCCTTGGGCCTTGGGCCTTTGGGGTAGGAGGCAGGGCTGAGGCTCGCTGGATAAAAGGGCAGGCGGGGACGCATTTTATTTTTCGTGGTATTCAAATCTACCATTTTCTTTTGGCCCGGCGTCTGGTGTTTTCTTTCTTCCGCAGGTTGGCTTGTATACTCTGACGGTCTGGCATAGCCGGGATTCACACGCAGTTTAACCGGCCACCTCCCACCGCAGCCAGCTGGCTCCTGTTTGTAAGTAACAGTCTTGCTGCAAGCTATCACCTTCATCAGGCCGCATTGGGCGCCCTTTTCCTTTTCTCTCGCAAGGGCGCAAAAGCTGGAATGCGTAATTCACGGATGCAAGTCCATCACACGCAGGGGGGGAGTGGAATTGGATGGAACGGGCTGCAGTTCAATGGGTGGGCGTCGTGGCCTTGGAAAGAAGGCGAGTTTGATGCTTGTCTCGGTCGCCGGTCAGCAACCACTCCGCCCGCCGTCGGCGCCGCGCGCGCGCAGCCTGCCCGACTCGGACTAGCGCCATCACGTGTTTTCGTGGCAACCTGGCGGTGACTCGGACGCTGGGAGGGTCGCAGGAGTGCGCGCCCCGTCGCGTCTTCCCGCGGGCCGGCTGCGAGCCCATCCTCGCCGCGGACGTGGCCCAGAAGCCGCCCGCGACCATAGAGGCGGCGAAAAAAGAAGCCAATGCCTCCAAAACGGGATTTCTGTCGGATGGCGCATTTTCCTCGTCTTTTTTGACCGCGTGGGTGCTGAGATGGAGTACAACTCGCGGTGCGGGAAAGTGGTGATGATTCTTTTTTTTTTTTTTGGCACTGCGCCGCCCCCTCTTTGCGTAGCCCCCCTCTTTTTTGGACTTTGGGCAGGCTGCGAAGCTTGTTCTCGCAGCAACCGGGTCCGCTACACTAGGGAGAAGGACGACGCACACCACTACCCTCAAGTGCAAGGACGTAATCAGAAAGAAATGAGGTGAAAGATGCTGGGCTGTTTCGTTTCTGCTCGACGAGGCGGGCGGCCAACGGGCCTGGTTATCAGATCTTTCCCCGCGGCTTCCATCTACTCTTCTACGATGAACGACCAGGGACGAGGAAAGTCACAGACGCAGCATTTTCTGGTGGTCGAGGTACAAGGAAGCGGCCACAGGAGGCGAGGCCATGCTGACGGAATGGGCGGGTGATGGTGCCGCCACCCCCCCCC
>LUFD01001103.1:2813-21991 GCA_003025255.1 Cordyceps pruinosa | reverse complement strand
CGTACTTTTGGGCCTATAGCGAGGGCGAGGTACGGGTTTTTTTTTTTTTTTTGAACTCGTCTGTTCGTGGACCTGACTAACAACCTCTCTCCTAGATCATCTGTGCGAAACCGTGGACGTTGCCTCAGCGCTTGCCGCGCAACGGCGTCTCCCGAGCATAAATTCGTTTTTCAACTTTCCATTTCCTTACAACTATACTACATTCTCTACTGATGGCTCCATATCAATGAGGGATACTGCATTTTCCGGCGTTTTCTTTCCTTTTTTGTTTCTGGCGGCAGCGGACAGCTCGGGCGGAGTCTTGGGAGTATCTGTAGACGGCACATGTGCGAGCAGCAGTGTACAGCGTTGGACTTACCTAGAGCCCAACACAAGCCAAATTTTCTCTTCCAACTCAAACTACCGTAGTTTTTGTCTTGAACCGGCATAACAACCTCTCCAGCCCCTCGCCTTAACCCGCTGACAATGACAGCTGTGACGGCTGTGCTCCGCTCGCAGCGCCTGGTTGAAACAAGCCTTGCCTCAACCTTGTCGCACCACAATCATGCGCGCCATATAGCGCATCCCGCCGGCCTTGGCCCGCTATACAGTCGCATGGTCTCTGCACATGTCGTTCGTTGCAAATGAATCTCTTTTTTCGGCCGATTCGCTGGCTTTATTTCTTTGATGCTGCCGCCCCGTAACACGAGCGTTACATGCGCTCGCCCACGCGGCTAAATATGGACTCATGATAAAAATACATTTCATTAGCTACCATCCCATGCTCAACTCCACAGCGACAACGTCTGATTTCGGCGCACGCATTTGCCAAATCCCTTGGAGAGCCGCGTCGCCGCTCCGGCTCTCATGCGTCGTGTCGTCTATTTGGCGTTCATAGAGCTCATGGAGTCGTTCTTTGGGCCTTGACGCGCCGGCATCTACCACAAAGAAAAAAAAAAAAAAGGTCAGTCGGCACATGCCATTTTGTGCGGTGCGGGGGTTCGTCTTACCTCGGATTGCTGCAGGTTTCCCTTGTCTAGAATCTTCTTAATCACCTCGTCCTCTTTCTCCGTGTCGAATTCAGCAGCGAGAATGTGCTTGGGCGGCGCGTCCAGCTGGCCCTGCGCGCCGTGCCTGGGAGAGAGCTCATTAGCAAAGTGCAGGCGGCGAGCGCGACAGTCCAGGAGACCTACTTGTTGGTGAGGAAGATTTGGAACGACGAGATGAAGTGAGCCATCGGGATGCTCTTGTCCGTCTTCCACTTGTTGTATGTCTCGACATCGTCAATGAAGACGATGAAGTCGTCATTCTTGCCCTTGTAGTGGCACTTGGTTTGCACAGTTTCGCCGCGAGTCATCTTGACGGTTGGGTGGTGTTGCAGGAGGGCGGTCGCGTGATGCGCTTGGGTATGAGGAACAAAGGAGGATTTGGAGGTTGGGAGGCGGAGGAGATGATGCAGGTGATGTGGGAGTTGATGGTACAGCGCACACACGAGATGAAAGGAGGATGGAATTGATGAATAGGATGAAGGAGCAGCGAAAACGGCCGACGACAAGATGCATTTATAGAGCTGAAAGCTTGCCGGAGCGGGGAGCTGCTTCCAGGCGTCGACGTCATCGTGATTGCTCTGGTGGGACCCTGAGATGTGACGGCTGCATCGGGACAAGTATCTCCACACCTGTTTTCGCAGGCGGGATACTTCTCATCCGGTACTTGCTTGCCCGCCAAACGGCCCCGCCAATGACGGGTACCGCCCCAGTCGCCCAGAGCCACCCTGCTGCACAAAACGTCATCATCTTCACATTACCCTCACTCGCCAGGGACAACGCCAGGGACAACGCCAGGGACAACGCCAGGGCAACGCCAGGGACAAAGTGAATCAATTGCAGACCCCTGTCAGGTACACCCATGTTTTCTCTCCTTGGTGGAAGACGGTCGAAGAAACCGCGGGGAATACCCGCTCCCCGGCGTGCTATTGCTACTCTGATTCGCTAGTATACATCATTAATCTGTTAAGGTAGCTCCTGCTCCAGCCCCAGCTCCAGCTCCAGCTTCAGACCAGAGGCCTTAGCCAAAGATCCCACGCAGGCTACGGCCGCTGCAGTCTCGCTCCCCACGCCAGAGACTCCGAACACCCTTCTCGGCTGTCTTATCTGACCTCCCTAACCGCGTCTTGAGCGACCTGGACCTGTATGTTTTGGGCCTCCCTTCACTCAGCCGAAGCCTGAAGCTTGATCTCGAGTCTGCGTCCGCGTCGTCACTGGGATCGTCATCTCCCGACAGCGTTTCCGACCGTGCTCTTTGCTTCGTCCCGCTCGACTTTCTACCGATAGAATTGGCGAACCCCGATGCCCCAAACTTCCGCATTACTGACGAGGCCGACACCCTCATCAGCTGTTCTGGCCGCAATCGCGTTGACATGCCGGGAAAGGGCAGCGCCTAGCGGCTCCAAACATCCGACACCAACGCTTCCAGCCGGGCTCTTTCGCTGCGATCAGGTGCTAGTACCAAAGTTCTCTGGGTTGAAAGCAGAGATTGGGAACGATTAATTGGCAAGGTAGGCGAAGTGCTGTCCTTGACGCTTGTATTCTTCAAAATCACTTGGTTATGCGGCAGTCTCGCACCCAGCGTTGTAGCGCGATGAATCGAGATGCGCCGCGCAACCGATCCTAATCCGTTAGCACGGCAGATACCTGGGTCATCAACCCACCTACCTGGCTTTCCAAAAACGGATCCAAAGCCTTTGATATCTAATGCCAAAGTGGTGTATGCGTCAACTGCGCCTTCATCTTCGTCCTTGGCGCTGCTTGCGAGGTGTTCCCGCCACTCTGATTCCTCTCGTGCAGTGCAGGCCGTCATGATTAGTTCATATAACTGATGATCGCATTCGAATACTATTTTCCAAGAAAAGGGGGCGGTATGGCATTGCAAACCTGCCAAAGTCAGCTCCGGCCACCATGGGCAGGAGTGGACCTACCTCGTCCATCATCTGTTTCCTCCAGCTTGGCTTTGTGAATATTGATACAAGCCTTGATGTCGTAAACGGCATCCACTTTCCCGGCCGTGGCAAGGCAAAACACATCTCTGTAAAGCAGACATATCATGTACATGCCATCGACAGCTCGTGGTCCTTGCCAACAAACATGCAGCACCCCGCAAAGTCGGATCTGCCCGAATGAACGAATGTGGCTCTTGGAAGAGGAATCGAGTTGCTAAAATGTTAGCGTAAGCTGCATGAGGAGGCCTGTCAAGCATACCCTCCCGGGAAAGGCAAGTCGGTCTTGCAGGATCCACGTCTGCTCTAACCGGGCCTTCGTGTTCGCATCGTCAGTGGCTTTGTTGATGATGCAAGTAGCTTCCCGGAGGCGAATGAGAGAGCTTTCGACGTCCATGTGAGAATTTGGACAGTCACACACGGGTGTGTTCTTGAGAAGCTCCGCAAAGAGTAATGGGTATCGACAGACGCGTTGTATGGGCTGGGAGGTCAGCTTTAGTCGGAAAACATTTCGGACAGTACTTACTTTGATCATCAAGTCATGGAGGGTATAGGCCTTTCGCATTCCGCGTTGCCTGATTGGGTGCAGCGTCGACGCCAAGGCCTCGATGCCTTTGCGGCTTTCGCTTGCGTCTGGGATACTCTGTAGCATTTTTTCGTGTCGTGCACCGTACTCTTCGTAGATAAAGAATCGTTTCACCTATCATATATTAGAATGGAGATGGTTATAGTATAGTCAAGTTCTTGCCTTCTGGGAAAAGATTTTGGCCACTTGAGCGGCAGTCTGGGGATCGGCTAGCATATCTGGTCGGCCAAGGTCGACACTCGTCCAGCGTCGGTGGCCTTTTGGCCCAGTATCGGCATACGAGTATTCAGAATAGGGAACCGCGCGATGTAGCTCTCCCAAAATCTCGTCATGGAGGCGTAATATTTCAGACAAATTCTGGTGGATGGCTAGCCGGAGGGAGTCGTGGTCGGGGCAGGCAGCGAAGGTTGTCACGTATAGATTCATCAGCAGGCGGATGTCGCCAATGTAGCTTTCTTCCGTCTGAATCAGCTCCTCGAGTATACGTCGGCGACGAAGGGCTCTCTCGATGGAAAACCTGTCTGTCGGGGTGACACGTCCTGTGCTCTCCTCGGAGGATCTTCCCAGTGGCGTGCGGATAGAGCGGCCAGTAGACCTGGCGATCCTTGTGCTCGAAATGCTGACGGTGGCACTTTTGACGCCGGTGACGAAACCAAAGGAGGAGCCGGAGGACGAGTCGCGATGGATGAGTTGCGGCCTGCCATTCAGGTCAAACAGAAATGCAGGTTTTTCCGCCGCCAGAAGGTGCCGTTGGATGGTGCGTCGACGGAGAGAGGACATCCATCTCGAGAAACGGCGGACAGGTTGTATGGTGACAATCTGACTGGCATTATCGGAGCTGAGTCGAGACAATGCATCTTGATAGGAGTCTTCGCTATCGGTTGAGTCTGGCAGGGCAATGGATTGGGGCTCACAGTCTTGGGCAAAACTGCAGTGGCAGGGCTCTTCGAGGGAGGAATCACTGGATGGCTTGGTGTTGTCGGAGGAGCTCTTGAGGGAGGAGTCCGAAGAAGTCATTCTGGCCCAAGAAAAAGGAAGATTCAAAAAAGCTCCAAAAAGCCAAAATTGCACGTCTCAGACTGCAGGGGACGGGTGAAGCAGCTGGCGGCCATGATGAGGACGGGTCTGTCGAGGGGCTGCGGGTGAGATGGTGCCCAGGTGGTGCGGGCGGCGGGCGAGGAAGGAAGACGCAGCAAGGTCGGCCGGGCAGCGATGCAGGCGAGGCACCCATTTGCATGTACTTGAATAGTACCTACCTTACCCACGGGCTTGGCCGGTGCTTGTTTGTGCATGTTGCATGCTGCATCCCCGCCACATCTGATCGCATCTGGCAGCATCTCTACTGGTGGTCCAGCAGCCGCTACTGACACCTTAGTAGGTAGGGATGCTCGTCTTCGGCTACTACCGAGAGAATCGTCGAGGTGCACAGGCTTGGGGAGAGCAGGCTAACCAGGAGGGGCTTGGCGTGTGGCGCATTCTCGGGGTTGGCCGCTATAACCGCTGGTGATTCCAGCGGCCAGGAACGCAGTTACAGGCCCTTGCCGGCCCTCGCAGCGCCCTCCAGGCGGTATCCTTCCAGGGCCTTCCAGGCACCCCAGCGCCCCCAGTGCCCCCTAAAGCCGCCAAGTCCCCTATCAGCCTAGCGCGTTGGGGTCCCAGGTAGGCCCTCTCATTGGTCCAGCCCCAGGCTCAAACGAACACGTACAGCACTTTCTTGTTGGCGTCAAGTTTTGGGCGCAAGACCCAAAAACTACCTGCATGCACAGCCACGTGGGGTACCGGCCTGACAAATCCTGGCCATCTCACGCTCCCAAACACCAGCATTCTGTTTCTTTCCTCGTTCATCGTCCGTCAGTCTTGGATTCATTCGTTCCCGCCAACGGCTCCTATTTCAATTGGCCCCGAACCACGCACGACGCATCCCCGAACCGAAGCCGCTGATCCCTCCCGACCTGCCGATATCGTCTGCGACGCCAACATGGAGAGCGCCTTCGCCACACCCATCAAGAAGGTGCTGGCCAACTTCAACGTTGATGACCATGACGGTCTGACCGACAAGCAAGTTGGCGAGCTCCGCGCCAAGCATGGCCGCAACTGTATGCCCGCCTCCCCTCAGATTCTCTTCATCTCCGCTGCCCGTGCTGACCATCGCAGCCATCCCCGAGGACCCGCCCACCCCTCTGTGGGAGCTCATTCTGGAGCAATTCAAGGACCAGCTGGTATTGATTCTGCTCGGCTCCGCCGCCGTCTCCTTTGTTCTCGCCCTTTTCGAGGACGAGGGCGGCTGGAGCGCCTTTGTTGACCCTGCTGTTGTGAGTCTCCCCCGCTGGAAATGCGCCAAGCCAAGCTAATTTTCAGATCCTCACCATCCTCATCCTCAACGCCGTCGTCGGTGTCTCGCAAGAAAGCAGCGCCGAAAAGGCCATTGCCGCTCTTCAGGAGTACTCTGCCAACGAAGCCAATGTCATCCGAAACGGTGGCCACGTGTCGCGCGTCAAGGCTGACGACCTGGTCCCCGGTGATATCATCTCCGTCTCTGTCGGCGACCGCATCCCGGCCGATTGCCGTGTGATTTCCATTGAGAGCAACAGCTTTTCTGTCGACCAGGCTATCCTTACTGGCGAAAGTGAGAGCGTAGGCAAGGATGCTGGCGCTGTCATCAAGGACGATAAGGCCGTCCTCCAGGACCAGGTCAACATGCTCTTCTCCGGCACCACTGTTGTTGTCGGCCGCGCTCGCGCTGTTGTTGCCTTGACCGGCTCCAACACCGCCATTGGTGACATCCATGAGTCTATCACTGCTCAGATTTCGGAACCCACGCCTCTTAAGCAGAAGCTCAACGACTTTGGTGACAACCTCGCCAAGGTCATTACCGTCATTTGCATTCTCGTCTGGCTCATCAACATCCCCAACTTCAACGACCCCAGCCACGGAAGCTGGACCAAGGGCGCCATTTACTACCTCAAGATCGCCGTCTCCCTCGGTGTCGCTGCCATTCCCGAAGGTCTCGCCGTTGTCATCACCACCTGTCTCGCTCTTGGTACCCGCAAGATGGCGGCAAAGAATGCCGTTGTCCGCAGCTTGCCCTCTGTTGAGACGCTTGGTAGCTGCAGTGTCATTTGCTCCGACAAGACTGGAACTCTCACCACCAACCAGATGAGCGTCAACAAGATTGTCTATCTCAACGACGCTGGCAAGGACCTGATCGAGCTTGATGTTGAGGGTACTACATTTTCCCCCAAGGGTGATATTCGGAGCAACGGCAAGGTCGTCAAAAACCTGACTCAAAAGTCGAGCACCATTCAGCAGATGGCCGAAGTTGGTGCTCTCTGCAACAATGCCCACCTGGCCTATGATGACAAGACTGGTCAATACTCGAGCGTTGGCGAGCCCACCGAAGGTGCTCTCCGTGTCCTTGTTGAGAAGCTCGGCCCTGTTGCCCCTGCTGGTACCGATATCCATGAGGCCCTTCACTATGCCAGCGCAAACTTTGAGGAGGCCTTCCCTGTGCTCTCCACCTTTGAATTCTCCCGCGATCGCAAGAGCATGTCCGTCATTATCGCCGACGGCAAGAAGAAGAAGCTTCTTGTCAAGGGTGCTCCCGAGTCCATTATTGATCGCTGCACTCAGGCTACTGTTGGCGCCGATGGCAAGCGTGTTCCCCTTACCAGCAAGATTTCCGAGATTCTCATGAAGGAAGTTGTCGACTACGGCAACCGTGGCATGCGTATTATTGCCCTTGCCAGCATTGATGACGTCTCCAAGAACCGTCTTGCCTCCACCGCCAAGTCTAACGAACAGTACGCTGAGCTGGAGCAAGACATGACCTTCCTCGGCCTCGTTGGTATGCTCGATCCCCCCCGTCCTGAAGTCCCCCAATCCGTCGGGCAGTGCAAGGCTGCCGGTATTCGCATCATCGTTATCACCGGTGACAACCGCAACACCGCCGAAAGCATTTGCCGACAGATTGGTGTCTTTGGCGAGGACGAGGATCTCACTGGCAAGAGCTACACTGGCCGTGAATTTGATAATCTGAGCCCTGGCGAGCAGCTCGAGGCGGCCAAGCGCGCCTCCCTATTCTCCCGTGTTGAGCCTGGCCACAAGTCCCGTCTGGTTGATCTGCTCCAGTCGCTTGGTGAGGTCGTTGCCATGACTGGCGACGGCGTCAACGATGCCCCCGCCCTGAAGAAGGCCGATATTGGCGTTGCCATGGGCTCTGGTACTGATGTCTCCAAGCTGGCTGCCGACATGGTTCTCGCCGACAGCAACTTTGCCACGATTGAGGTTGCCATCGAGGAGGGTCGTTCCATCTACAACAACACCCAGCAGTTCATCCGCTACCTCATCTCTTCCAACATTGGCGAGGTCGTCTCCATCTTCCTCACTGCGGCTCTCGGCATGCCCGAGGCTCTGATTCCTGTTCAGCTTCTCTGGGTCAACCTGGTCACCGATGGCCTTCCTGCCACTGCCCTCTCGTTCAACCCTCCTGACCACGACATCATGAAGCGCCAGCCGCGCAAGAGAGACGAGAAGCTGATTGGCGGCTGGCTGTTCCTCCGCTACCTGATTATCGGCACCTACGTTGGTCTTGCCACGGTTGCTGGCTACGCCTGGTGGTTCATGTACTACCCCGCCGGCCCCCAGATCAGCTTCTCGCAGCTCTCGCGCTTCCACCACTGCTCCACCGAGTTCCCCGAGATTGGCTGCCAGATGTTCTCCAACGACATGGCCAAGTCGGGATCTACTGTTTCCCTCTCCATCCTGGTTACGATTGAAATGTTCAACGCCATGAATGCCCTGTCTTCGAGCGAGTCCCTGTTGACCCTGCCTCTGTGGAAGAACATGATGCTTGTCTACGCCATTGCTCTGTCGATGGCGCTGCACTTTGCTCTGCTCTATACTCCTATCCTGCAGACGCTGTTTGCTATCCTGCCCCTCAACTGGGTTGAGTGGAAGGCTGTGATTGTCATCAGCGCCCCCGTCATGTACGCCCCCTGGTTCTCCCGAGCTTTGATACAGTTGCTAATTTTATTTCTAGCCTTCTCGATGAGGTCCTCAAGTTTGTTGAGCGCCAGTACTTTATGCAGAAGATTACCCCCGTGGCGAAGAAAGAGGCGAAGAAGAGCCTATGAACATAGACTAGAACGAGCTGACATAGACAGTGGCACATTTGGTAGAATATAAAAGTCTTTGAATATCTATTCGTACATGCTTTAATCCTGGCGGCCCTTTAGTAACCTCTTGGTAATCTTGCCCTTTTCAATAATGTACACGTGTGCACCCCATCCAGACAAGGCATCTCTATCCACGGCACACAGCAGCGCCTGCGAAATCGTCTCGAAGAGGGCATCGGGTTCCTGCACTCGTTAGCGGCCCAATCCGGGGTGAAGGGGGCAAAGGAGGGGGTTCCCAGGAACGTCGGCGTACCAAGTCAGGCTCGTACAGGCCCTCGCACATGCCGAAGAGCTGGTCCGAGGCGGTGCCGGCGACGATGAAGTCCTTGGCGAAGTCGATGCAGCCGATGCTGTCGAAGCCGCAGATGAAGGGCTTCCCCGTCTTGGGGTCGAGGCCGGCGACGACGGGGGAGATGAAGTAGGGGCCGAAGCGGCGCTCGTAGAGGGTCGAGGAGACGAGGTTGGCAAAGGTGCGCGGGGCGATGTCGCGCTCCTCGCGCAGGCGGTACATGTTGACCTTGTAGCGGAAGAGGTCGCTGACGGTGCTGACGTCGGTGGCGAGGCCCGTCAGGCCGAGGAAGACGTCGCCGTACTGGAAGACCTTGGGGAAGTTGTTGGACACGGTCAGGGCCTGCAGGCCGAGGCGCAGGTCGCAGGCGATGGCGACGCAGTCCTTGCCGACCATGGCGACGCAGGCACCGCCATCTGTGCTCGAAGGGGTGGTTAGCGAATCGGGGGGTTTAAACGGGCGGTGGGAGGGGGCGTCGGGCGGAATCGAGGAAGGACTACTGACTGATCGAGAAGGGAGACGACTGATGAGCGAGGATGGTTTAGCAATCACGGTTCCGGTGACGACGTAGGACAGCAAACGCGAGCTTACCATGGCGGGTGTCTGGAGAGGGAATGTGATGGGGAAACCCTGGGGTGTATATTGCACGGTCTGGTTGCAGACGTGGACACGCTCTGTCGGATGGGCCTACAGCGCGGATTGGCGTGATGGAACCGGGAGAGGACGAGGTTTGGATGAAGCTCTCGCGGGTTGATGAAGCTAGAGCTCCCCAGCATAGCAGCCAGCCAGGCTCGCCATAGCAGGCAGGTAGCGCAAGGCAACACGACTGGCGCGGCCACGCCGGCAAATCCCCGCCTAAACCAACCATGTAAGCAGGCGCAGCCTTCCCAGCAGCACCAGCAGCGTCAACATTGGTAGCGCTATATTTCAGGTAGACTTGGGGCAGGCATCCGCCTACCAGAACTGAGCCAGAGGTTGTACCGCCACTAATAACCCCACGTCAACGTCAAGCTCCCAGCTGCCTGCGGATTGTTCGAGAAGGGTCGTTGTCGCCACGGGTTCATCGTTGGTACCTTTGGCCGGCGCGTGCCTTCTTGCTTCGACAACCAGCCGGAGAGCAGCAGCACCGCACTCAAGTCGGCCGTTTTATTCTACGTGCATTCTGTTGCAAACGATCCCCCCAGCGGCCATGGCGACGCATGTCGTCGTGATCGCCTCGGACCTGCGCCGTGCCACGATCAAAGTCACGCCAGGGACCTATCTGATAGACGTGCTGCAGGAAGCTTGCAAGAAGCTCAGCATTTCAAGTGACAAGTACATACTCAAGTATGCATCCGATCTTCCCCGCCCCAAGCTCTCCTCGCTGACCTCATCCCCTCCGCCTAGACACAAGCAAAAAACCGTCGACCTCACCGTGCCCTTCCGCACCGCCGGCCTCGTCGGCGGCGCCAAGCTCGAGCTCGTCCAAAAGTCCAACACGCCGTCCGCCGTGCAGGTCGGCCTGCAGCTGCCGCAGCCCGAGGCGCGCGCGGTGCCCGGCGGGCGGCTGATCCAGAAGCTGCCGTCGGACCTGTCGCTCTGGGCGGTGCTGCGGCAGCTGGAGAGCGGCGGCGGCGGCACCGCGGGGCACGGCATCAACATCACGGCGCGCGGCGTCGCCCGGACGGACGGCGCGGCGACGTCGGGCGCCGGCCAGCTGTACTACGAGACGCCGGTCCTCAACATCATGGGCCGCGAGTACGCGACGCTGGCCGACCTGCGCAAGACGCTCGCGCAGCTGGGCCACAACTCGGGCAGCGTGCTGCTGCGCCTCACGTTCCGGACGACGGAGCAGACGCTGTTTGAGGCCATGGAGCAGATCAGCGAGTTCTTCCAGGAGCCGCGGCCGGGAGAGGGGGCCGCGGCCGCGCCGCAACCAGAAGCGCCAGCGCCAGCGGGGGATACGCCGCCGCCTGCGCCGGTGTCCGACACGCCCATCGCCGACGCGCCGCCAGCGCCCGAAACCGCCGAGACAGCAGAGGCACCACCGGCACCACCAGCCGCCGAGGCGGCGGCTTCGTCCGCCTCCGAGGCCAAAGACCCGTACGAGCCCGTCGGCGTGTACCTCGCGCCGTCCAGCAGCACGCCCGCGGCCGCGCTCGCGCCCGCCGAGGACGCCGACTTCACGCCGACCGTCGCGCACGCCAAGCTGCACCAGAGCCAGCTGCAGCAGAGCGCGCGCAACAAGCGCCTGCCGTCGGACCGGGAGCTCGCGGACAGGGCCGCTGGCGAGCGCGCGCGCGTCGCCGCCATCCACGCGGCGCTCGTCAAGGTGCGCTTCCCGGACAACACCAGCAGCGAGTGGCAGGTCGACCGCGCCGCGACCGGCGCCTTCCTGCACGCCGCGGTCCGCCACGTGATGGCGGACCCGACGTTGCCGTTCCGCCTGTTGCTACCGGGGAGCGGCGGCGGCGGCGGCGGTAGGAGCGTGATCGAGGACAAGGACGGGCCCGGGCACGGCCTCATCGCCGGGTACAAGCTGCAGGGCCGGGTGCTCGTCAACCTCGTGTGGGACGACGAGGTGCAGCCGGCGCAGCGCGCGGCGCCGTTCCTCAGGGCCAACGTCGCCAGCCAGGGACAGGCGATCAGGGTGCCGGAGCTGCCCGCGTACGAGGCCGGGGAGGAGAAGGCGCCAGCGCCGAGGAAGGAGGAGAGCGACGAGGCCAAGAAGGCGGGGGATGGCAAGGGAGGCGGTGGCAAGGTGCCCAAGTGGCTGAAGCTGGGAAAGAAATAAACACGGGTAAAACCACGGATGCATTACGACGGCGTTTTTTCAACTTGTTAGACATCTTTGCACAGGTACTGTTTCATCAATCAGAGCATTCAAAATCACATCACAGTGAATAAGGTAGCGCAACGTTGATCGTAGAAGTGGTGGTATTCAGCGCATGTCCTCTTTTGTACAATGCGGTAGGTGCCTATGCAGCCGGACAGGACTCGATCACATCCGCCCAAGCCAGCATGTTTTTGTTGTAAATCCCAAAATGAAAATCCCACGCCGTTACAGTTAAAAAAGGTTTCATTTCCATATGCTTCTGGGGGCTTTTTTCTCCTGTCGGTCGCTCGCCAAAATCAGGCAACAGTACGCCCGTGCCAGCGGCTCCCGATGTCGTCCTTGCTCATCCCCTCCTGTCGTCCTTCGTTCACGAAAACAAGATGCGTTTAGTGGGCGGTACGGCGGGAGTCGGCAATGACGCGCTGGAGCTCGTCGACCTTTCTCTTGGCACGGCCAAAGGTTCCGAGCTGGGAGGGATGGGTTAGCGAATCACTCGTTGTTCTCCTTGTGGGCAAGGCAGGCGAAAGAAAGAAACAAAACGTACTCTCTTCTTGGCGAGCTTGCGGGCGCGCTTGTCGCGCGAGTTGCGGAGGAGTTCGATGACGCGGCGCTCGTAGGGAGCGAGGCCAGCGACCTCCTTGACGACCTCGCGGACGAAGGCGGTGCGCTTGCTCAGGTGGCCCTTGGTGCGGGAGACGCGGGGCTTGACGACGCGAGCAGTGGTCTTCTATATTCCGGGAACCGAAGGAAAAGAGATTCGAATGTCAGCGTCCATCGTCTGCGGATAAAAAGAGTGGTGAATTGCGTCTTCACTTCTCGGTGTAAAGATTCGCAAAACTGTTTCTTTTTTGCAGAGATCCTCCACGAGGTGAGAGCATCATGACAAAACACGTACGTGACCCTTGTTCAGGCCAACGGCGAGGCCGGTCTTAGCAGTGGCTTCCTTGGCCATTTTTGTATGAGTATTCCGTCGGCTAGAGGGGGTTGTCGAGGGAAGTTGTCGTCGGTCGGTTGAGGATTTTCGTCAAAGTTCGAGGACCAAGGCTGGGGCACTGGTAAATTCGCTGGGTGCTGTGGGGCATAGACATTTTTGCGCAGTTGTGCGTCACGTGCAGAGGATAAGCGAGCCGTTTTGGTGAGCGGAGACCAATCGAGCACGCTAAACCCTTTATCTTATCGCTATCCGATATCGATAAAGGGTTATCATTCCCATCAATCGCAAGTTTGTGTCGGTTGCCACAGCCGACCAACACACTGACTGCTGCATCGGAGAGATATAAAATCACGGAGTGCTACAAAATGTTTAATGCTCAACGAAAGTGGTGTTCATTATTGCCGAAAATGGATAAACTTCTTCTACACAATGGTTGTTGCATCCCGTCGCCCACCCCGTCATTTCTCCTCAGCTAAGTTGTTGTTGTGTCTTACAGTCGCCTCCGTCGTAATAAATTGTTTTCATATAGTAGATAGAGTTCTAATGCCGCGACCAACTAAGCGAAGGCACCGTAAGACTGCCTAAGCTATTCTGATGATTCTCACGCAGCAGCTCAGCAGAAAGGCGCCGATTGTCGCGGTTGAGGCCACGCAAGGTAACGCTACCTTCTGATACGGCGTACGTTTCATCGGTTGCAGTTTCTTCTCTCCGTCAATCCCGCCTGCCTCAGGAATGACGCTGCGCTGTCGAAGTTATACCGCTCGGCAGCAGGCCGCATCGCGGAAAACACCGCCGCTTACCTGTCGACCGCTGGCAGAACTTGCGGTGTCTTCTTACTGACATTGCTTCGGCGATATCCCAGTTGAGCGTATGGCGGCAAAAGCGGCACCTGACCTTGGAAAGTCAATGTCCTCGCTACAAATACTGGCAGTGGCATGGACTGCGCAAGTGCGGGCCAGAGCGGCTCGTGGGAGTCGTTATACATGAGAAAGCCCGTACTGGACTATAGCTTGCTCGAGTTTGACAAACAAATACTGTGACCCTACGTACTACATATTCTATTCAATAATTGACCCTCGGCCTTCTGCACGACAGTTCGATGAGGCTGGATGTCCCACGCACCTGGCGTAGGACCAGTCTTCGCGGGCCGAGGCTGTGACCCCTGATGATCGCTTGGAGCATAAACGGCTTCTTTGGCAACCTGCGTACCAAATAGAGTTTTTCTGTTTTTTGTAGGATTTTTGGATATACTAGAGCTCCAGCTCGCCGGCGGCGCAAGTGTCAGCGCTGCCTCGCTAGAGCTTCTTTGACACCGAGGTGTTAGCCCGGCCTATGACCACCGAGGAAGCCGACAGCATCGCTGCATTGAGCGAATTTCATCAAAATAATATCAAAGTACTGATAAGAATTTGGAGCTTCAAATTCGCCGTTTATTCTGGGATTGCCAGCTGATTGAGGATGGATTTCCGGTTTACCTTCACAAGGCCAATATTGTTGCTTCTAGGGAGATGCGCAGTGCAGTATTCCTTACTCGTTGTTTTGTTGTAAATGAAGTCTGCTTCCCTTGATTCATAATTGCGACTCTACTTTGCTCGAGTAATTTGCTTTATTCATCGTGCTACCTCGCACCACGGGAGGAGGTACGACGGCAGTCACATTGCAGCAATGAGGGCAGATGCAAAACTACTTCGCCATGCAGCTGATTGAACGGCGCGCTCACACACGATATTTTGTCCCACCAGCGGTGGAACTTCAAGCTGCATGATATCCTGAATTGGGCGACTCTGTACGAGGCCTGGGCCCTGAACTCTCGCCTGCCGTGAAGCTATATATACAGACAGCCTCTCCCCCAAGACCGCTCCCACATTGAGTGATCAAGCAGTTACAGGCGGTTTGAATTCCTCGCAGCACAGATAGCGGCCTGAGCAAAATGTCGCCGGAATCCACGCTCGTCTTCGAGGGCGACTACGCCGTGCGGAAGCGCGGCTTCGCGCACCTGCTGCGGATGGAGGTGGAGGCCATCTACTACATCAAGACGCACGTGCCCGTGGCGATCCCGGTGCCGACCATCATCGGCTTCTGCCTCGACGAGCAGTCCAAGACGATCGAGAAGGTCGAGGAGAACTACATCCGCATGAAGAAGGTGACCGGGCGGCGCCTCGACGCCGCCTGGCCCGCCATGTCGCCCGCCAGCCGCGCGCGCACCTGCCAGCAGCTGCGCACCTACCTCGAGCAACTGCACAAGCTCGAGCCCGAGCCCGGCACCGCGCACGTGCGCGCCCTCTCCGGCGGCGCCTGCTACAACCATCGCAAGGGCGAGCCGCCCACGCGCTCCCCCGCGGCCACCACCTCCGCCGCCGAGTTCCGCCGCCCGTTCCTCTGGCGGCCCTGCGCCGACGTCGCGCACTTCCAGGCCGCGCTGCCCAACTACCTGCAGGCGCGGCGGCCCGAGGCGGCGGACGCGTTCCGGCGCCGGTTCGTCGCGGCCGCGGCCTCCGCTGCCGCCGGCGCCGGTGGTGGTGGTGGTGGTGGTGGAGCAGGCGCCGGCGCGGACCACCCCGCGCGGAAACGGGCCGTCGGGGCGCGCTTCGCGCACGGAGACCTCTCGTGGGCCAACATTTTCGTGGACGAGGCGACGGGCGACGTCACGGGCATCACGGACTGGGAGACGGCGGGCTTCTGGCCCGCGTGGTGGGAGTACTACATGGCGCTGCTGGGCAAGCGCGGCGAGCAGGCGTGGTGGCGCCAGGTGGTGGCGAGCATCATGACGGAGTACCCGGTCGAGGTGGCCATCATGACGGAGATGGACGCGATGATGAAGGAGCTGGACCGAGACGAGCCGGGATAAGAAATGTTCGAGCCGAATGAAAGCAGCATGGAGCTGGCATCCACACTCCGGCCCATGACAAAGTCACCAGTCTACCATGCGGAGCATCCAGAAGAAAACAGAAACTTTCATTACCATGGATATCATTACATACATATATACATTACCAGCACCGTAAAGCAAACAAACGCCTTCCCATGCCCCTACCTGGCCGTAAAGTCCTCGCAGCAATTCGGGTCGCTCAAGTCCGCCTCGTCGAGCTTCGCGCGCCACGCCGCCCCGAGCGCGCCACGCCGCCCCGAGCGCGCCGTCCGCGCCGTACGGGCCGTGCTCCATCCACTCGGCCCAGAGGCCGACGGCCCTGCTGGCCTCGTGCAGGCGGACGTCGAAGAACTCCTTGTGCGCGCGGCCGCAGCCGGGGCAACTCGCCTCGCGCTTCCGGGCCGCCCACAGCTGCGCGTGCGCGAGGCGCTCCACGCGCGCGTAGAGGCTCGCCGCCGTGTGGCTCATCTGCTGCGCGTCGTAGCCGCAGCGCCGCTGCCAGTCCCGCATGCGCCGCTCGACGTCGGCCGTGAAGCCGATCTTGAGGTGCGGCTTCTCGTCGCCGGCGGCGGCGGAGGCGTTCTTGTAGATGTAGACGACGCCGGGCGTCGCGCGGAGCTTCTGCTCGTGGGCGGACAGCGGCTTCTCGAGGATGGCCTTGATGGCCTTGTTGATCTCGAGCGGCGTGCGCGTCTTGCCGTAGGGCACAAAGGTGTGCACGTGGGTTTTGCAGTCGTCTCGGACGACGGGGATGTCGTGCAAGGGCGAGGCGTCTAGCTCCTCGTCGGCCTCGGGTTTGACCTTCACTGTGCGAGCACAGACTTGTGCCGCGTGTGTGATGTCGTCTCGCGGCTCTGGCTTGATCGTGACCTTGCTGGCCAATGTCGAAGCGGCCCGGCCGTGGCCAGCAGGTTGGGGCGCCGCCAGACACGTCTCGGCCCCGGCAAACTCTCTCTTCCACGAGAGCAGGAGCGCGGAGCACTGGCTCTGGTGCCCGTACTTCTCTCCCTGGCACAGGACCAGCCTCGACAGGCGCTCAAAGAGTGTTCGGGCCGCCGCCCAGCTCCCCGCAGCGACAACGTCGTGGAGCAGCTGCTGGATGCTGGCTCTGTTGGCCGCGTTGATCGGCTTCGTGCAGCACTTCTTCTTGGTGGTTTGCCCCAGGCATACGATGGTTCTCTCGAACAACCGTTACGTTTCAAGACTTGTAGATTTTTTTTCGCAGCTGTTTTGAGTCGTCAGCCCTGAGTAACGTCTCGCACCTCGTGTGTGTGTTCTCTCTTCGCTCCGCGGGTAAGCACCCACAGAGCCAGGGTATGCCCGCATCCTCCTGCAGCCAGTTTGAGGCGCAGTTGGCCGTGGTGTAACCAACGTGACATTCGTCGCCGGCCGGGAATGCTCTGTGAGCCGAAGGATGCTGTCGCAGGCTGCCCTGCCTCGATTTACGAGCTATTGATGCATGAGGAGGTCTGATCAGCAGCACCTCTTACGTATTCAAGAGACCTCTCTCCAATAGTGTAGAGCCAGTGGGCAGAATGGTCTCGGAACGTCCGCGACGTCAACTGGCCGCGCTCGTCTACGGTTACAGCCTCGCGGCTTGGTGGTGCAGCGAGAGTGTGAAATCTGCAGATCGCGCACCATTCGTGCCACTTAGATGATATAACGGAACAGGGAAACTCGAGCCGCCGTGCAAAGTATCGAAGGGGAACGGCCAGGGTAGGGTTACACCCACAGTGTGTGTGCTGCCTCGTTGAGCAATGGACCGTGTGCTTATCGGCCACCCCTGGTACATGGAGGCCCCGAAAGCGAAGCTGGGACAACGGTACTTTCCCGTCATTATGGAAATTCGTTGCATCCTGACATCGTCGGTATATCGGCGCCTGCGCCTAGATACGTTGAGTGGCTGACTCGTATTCCCGCACCATTACCGCGGATCGCGGGCCAAGTGATGAAGTCGATCCAGTGCTCCAGACAAGCCGAGTGCAAAGCGTTGATTTTTCTGGCGCATGGTTTATCGACTACCGTTTAGATCCATTACCCTCGTAGTATATATTCCGCTACAGGCGGTGCCGATTTGCTAAAAGCAAGTTTGCGGCTCGTCGCCGCTTTGTGTAGAATCCAGGGCACCATCTGATTAAGACAAACTTTATTTGGCGGCGGCTCAGGTATGGCAGCGCATGTTGGACGGCATCAATACGACACCGCTGCGGCCTCTTTGTATTTCGCCCGGGATACAAAAAGTCGCACAGGGGTGACATTACGTCAATCCGGCGCCTGAAGAATGGGCACGGGTCCATCTATCCACCATGGTCCGCGATCAGCGTCGACAACTTCCCTACGCGTGCTGGACTCCTTTTCAGCAAGCTTTACCGCAGATGGTTCGATTGGCAATGCATGGTACGGTGTGGAGTGTCAGCGAGGCGTCGTATTGTCCCTGGAAGATGCCCGGTCTCGACATTGGGAGATGCAATGGAGATTGTGAGATGCAATGGCCGAGGGTGTACTCAGCTGGCTCCTTCGCCCGTAGAATCCATCGAATGCCCGTATTCCGTCAAAGGGGCAGTGCTGTTTGCTTCTGGGTGCTCAGGCCCGCGCTGCCGCCGTGTGTGCGGTGCGGGAGAGCAGAAAGAAGCAATGATGTCTCGGTGGAACTGGGTCCCCAGTGTTGCCGGCTGGTATGTATGCGTACCTTGGAAAGGGGATTGGATAGTCCAGGAACAGCCAGGCCGATGAAACAAGGGGATCGGCAGTGATCGTTGGGCTGCAAAGTTTATCAAGGGGGCGAGTTGCGAGCATGTGGAACCTGCCCTTTGGTTTAAATGCCCTTGGCTTGCTGCTTCTCTGTACGCGGGAGTCGAAGGGGAAACACCACCTCCTTCCGCCCATCCTCTTCTTCCGTTTTTCAACTCCCCCATCTACACACTTCAACCCCTCCCGCCCAAGATGCGTTTCAGCCTTGCCCTCGCCGCGCTGCCCGCCGCCGCCACCGCCGCCGCCTACACCGCGCACCCGATGCTGCTCAAGGCCGCCGAGCAGCAGGGCTGCCAGCTGCCGCAGGGCTTCAAGATCCGCGACTTTGCCGGGCAGACCAACGGCACCGCCGGCGACGCGCCCGGGCCGACCTTCATCACGTTCGCGTACAGCGACGCCGCGACGGGCGTGCAGACGACGTGCCAGCTCAACGCCACGTCCACGTCGACGACGCCCCCGGGCCTGACGTCGCGCTTCGCGTGCCAGAACGCCGACGTCAAGTTCATCTTCAACGCGCAGACCCAGCAGCTGACGATTGTCGAGCGGGCCTGTCGCTCTCCGCAGGGGTGCGTCCCCCGGTCGTCCTTTGTCGTGGACGGAGAGAACAAAAGAACTAACGTTGGATAGAACCCCTCTCTACGAGGCCGCCGGTTCCATCACCATCTCGGCTCCCTGCAAGGGCGGCCAATGCGCGGCCAACGCGACCGAATACACGGGCGTCTTTACCAGCCTCCAGCCTGTGCGGGACCCGACCAGCTACAAGATGGCCTATGAAATGATGCAATT
>LUFD01001100.1:41719-51807 GCA_003025255.1 Cordyceps pruinosa | reverse complement strand
CCCCCCCCCTCTTTCCCTCCTCCCAGGTCTCCTCTTCCCGACAACCCTCCTCCATCTCACCCACCTCCATCGTCGGAGTTTCGACAACGTACTGATATGCTGCCTCCTGCCTGCCATCTATCACTTCTCATTTTTGCCCTTCCCAGCCAAGCACTGGCCTCTGTTACAAATACTCTATACTGACACGCCGTTTCCTGCTAGCTGATACCCTGCCCTGATCAACTCAACGTCTCTGCTTCCCCTCCGCCGCCGCCGCCATCGCCAAAGACGCCTGATCTCCGCCCAGCCTGGCGTCATGCAATGCCAGCTTGCCGGCCCGGGTTGCCTATCCGTCCTAGTCGAATCACGGACCCATCTGTTTTCCGCACGAATGCCCACCGAATAGCCAGTCAGCCACCACCATAGCGCTAATCTCCCACCCGCCCACCACCCACCAGCGAAACCTTCGCGACAAACCCTCCGGGGCCTGGTGCGTCTTCCAATCCCGTTCTTGCCGCAACCTGCTGCCCTCGCGTGCTGCCTGCCAAGCTGCCTTGCTCAAGTAGGCACCGGACCGTTTTGGTGGGACGGCGGCAGCCTTCGCACGCGCCCAATCACCCATGTGTCCATGCGCCAACGCCCCCGACGCTAATTCCTCGCATGCACTCATCCATCCATCAACGGAGCCTACCGAAGCCTGCCTCCTCACCCGGGCGAGCAGCCGGATTGCTGGCGTTGTGTCTTGCTTTGTCTCACTGCGGTGGAAACCAGCCAATATCATCAGTAGGTACCATCGGCCACTGGTCCCCTAACTCGTACTATACAGGAGTTACGGATGCCAACGCAAAAGTGGCTTTTGCCGCCGACCAGTACCACAGGCCAAGCGTCGTTGGCCTGCTTTCATATTGCAACCATGGCCCCAGGCCTAGATGACCCCCAACTTGCTCCTCAAGTCTGCCAAGGGTCCAGCCGTAGTATTCTCAACCTCGTCCACCATTAGTAGATCGCTCAGGGTATTTTCTTGTTGAGCACGCTCTGGAGATTCTATCCCTGGTCCCCCGTGTAACTCCAACTCCATCGAGTCCTCCCAAACCCCGGCAGCCGGCCAGGTTCATTTCCAGGCTCAGTGGCTCACCGAAGCGAGCGGCTCATTCGGTTCACGGCCCAAGTACCCCGTACCCGCTGAATCAAAAGTCTTGGGAACAACTGGAAAAACGACCGGATGCTGCCGTATCCGCACGCTGACGCCCGCTCAACTTGGCAGGCCACGTCGTGGTCAAGCCACATAGCCACTCCATCCGTTGTCGAATCGACCAAGCCGTCCAGCAGAAGCAAGCGAGAGGGCTTCTTAGCTACGCTGCAATGCCACTACAGATACTAAGTTATCGCATCGCAAACAACATTCCACCGATGCATTGCCTCCGACTTGGAGACATGGGGTGATTGCCTAAGAGAAATGCGGCTGCAAAACTGTCCAAGTGTCAGGCCAGCATGCGCCTTCAGTGAGAGAAAGACAATGGTGCATATTCGCCACAAATATATTCGCTACAAACCTACATGTCATTTTCGCGGGGCAAATCTTGGCGGACAATGTCGTTTATGCATCAGTCCGCGGCTCCCCTCCGAGCTCCTTCGATGTATCATCGGCTTGACAACTATAACAGCGCCGGAGTGCTGCGTATTGTGGCCCGGTCCCAACCAGCAGGCCCTGCGCAGATCGACAGCCACAAGACAATCGTGGATGCGGCTAGTTGGCCAGCTCTCACGACCCAGAAGTGTGCTAATTAAACGGCCCTCAGGCCTCGCTCTCGCGCATATCTTATCCAGAAGAGGTCGAGCCTCGTGCCAGCATGAGCCACATGGCAAAGGGATGCTTGGCCCGACAGCCATGAAGCAGGGACCAGCAGTGGTGCAGCCGATGACGCCTTGGTGCCAAGGTGCAGTGTTGTGCACCATCTCAAGAGCTGGACTCCAGACTGTACGACTCCAGCAGCCTCGCAGTAGAGGAGTACAGTTTCTCCGTGCGTCTACAGATTACAGATTACTGCTTCCAGAGTGCAAAGCGATGGCTCGGCGGAGTTCCGCTTCGACAACCACGGTCTACAGCTCTAATATGTGCTAAGGGTGAGGGGCGGGAAGGCCTGCCCGGACATGCAACCGGCAGCTGTCTTGTGGCACGGGATCAGGTACATACATATGTGCTTAGCACGCCTGTGTTGGCAACGCTGACCTTTAAAATAGGCTGCAGTGAATCGGAATCAAGGGCCGACAGGGGCCAGGTCTCGGCGTTAGCCCCATATCTCCAGTCGGTTGGCTGTGACAAGCAGCAACCAGGCAGGTTCAGCGGCCCGAAGTTGCGAATCAATACGCCTTACGTGATGGCGGAACAGCACGAAACCACAGCTTATTCGTTGGTGCATGCGTGCGTGCCGACCGAGGCGACGAAAGCTGACAGGGCACTGGGGCTGTCGGCGCAAGTGGTGTTAGCTCATGGTTTGTGCTGCCGCCGACGGCCCAGGACACAGGCACAGGCACACCCCCGTTCCCCGTGAACGAAGTAGCGATACAAGGTACCGGCCACACGCAGATACCCTCCCTCAATGAAGACGTGAAGAGCGTCATGGAGCCGAGGACAGGGGGCCGGGTGGGTGTTGTCTCTGGGGAGCACTGGAGCTGCTCAGACTCGAAACATGTTAGCGGGCTTGAGCTGATCTTAACGTGCCCCAACCCGCCTCACACGCCAGCCACGGGTGACTGGGTTGCTTGGCTTGACATGCCAGCATGCCGGCAGGCCGCGGCGGAAGCTGGCCACTGGCTTCGGCTGGCTTCTGGTTTCTGGCTCCTGAGTTTCTTGGTTTCTCGACGGTTCACCTGGCCGCCTGAATGCCTGCTCACGCTACTGACATAGTGGCCGCTGGCGCGCGCGACTCTGTTCCAAGCTCAAGCAAGCCACGCCACGCTGCACGCACATTGGTGGCCTGCTAATCATGTACACACCCCTCCCCGGCCCAGGCGGACCACTGAGATAATAATATTTCCGATTTTACTAGACGAGCCAAAGAAGGGCCCCCAGCCGATCACCCCGAAGCCTTCCACGGAGCTCCCGCATTCCGTGAGCCAAACGAAACGGGCCACCGTACCGAGTCTGCCTTCCGCCATGTACGTGCGTGGAGGGGCCGATGTCGACGCCTGCTTCGCACTTGCACCACCCGTCGCACCCTTCTTCTTTGTCCCTTTGTCCCCTTCTCAACTCGCCGCGCAAGCCTTCTGACGTTGATTCTCAGCATCTCCCGCCTCGGCCGATCCTGACGCCTGCCCTCCGCATTCACCTCAGCATCGCCAACCTGGCAGCCTTCTAGAGCTGAACGCGGCCCAAGCCCCCATTCTCGCCTCGACTTGCGCTGTCTCTGGCACACCGCTGCTAGACCCGTCGAATCTAGCAACGACAACCTGACTTGTGTATCACGAGACTGGCCGCTGCATCTCGCGGTTCTTTTGCGCTGTGTCTCTTGCAGTACGACTTGCCAGCCCTTCGGCGCAAGACAAGCGCACAAAGCTTGTCTCTGCTTCGTCTTCCCCTGTGCTCACCCTGCCACAGTCGTCCCGTCTTCGCCCTAGTCCGTGCTGCCTTTCTTTTGTTCTCAGCTTGCGACACGACACTCGTCGCCGCCGACTCGGCCGCATTTCCGGCGAGTGCCACAGCGATCGCATAACGCTTCTCGCTCTCCCCCGCAGCCGGCCTCCCAGTCGACATCTGTCCTAGCGTCCGTCTCACCGCGCCCTTCAGCTGAAGCTCACTTCCTTTTCACATCCCCTCGACGTCTGCCCCGTCAGCTTCGGCCGTCTTCGTCATGGCCGAGACGGCGCACAGCTCATACCCGCGCTCTCCGAATCTCTCGACACGATCATACGATTCCTCATCTGTCTCATCCGCGACCTCCCCGCGACCGCACTCCCAGTATACTAGTGTGCTCAGTCACAGCTCCCGCCAACTTCAGCTGACTGCGCACTCTCCCCACCTTGGCGGTATGCCCTCGCTGCCTTCAGTGAACCATGGCTTTCCGCCGTACTCACCAGTGCCCTCGGGCATGATGGGCCGAGAATCAATTGGATCTAGTGACTCCATGGGCCACCACAACAGCATGTCTCTCTCTGGCGGCCTCGGCCCTCAGGCACAGAAACGAGCATATCGCCAGCGAAGAAAGGATCCCAGCTGCGACGCTTGCAGAGAGCGCAAGGTCAAGTGTGATGCTACTGAAACTGCTAGCTGTTCAGAATGTTCAAGTCGCAACGTCAAGTGTCAGTTTACCAAGGAAACGAATCGACGTATGTCGTCTATCAAACAGGTTCAGGATCTCGAGAAACAAATGGAACGATATAAGCGTGAAATCACGCAGCTGCGGCGCAGGCTCCAAGACCAACACGTCCCCCTGGACTTGGAAGGCGAAAACAGCGAGCAGCCCTATTACCAGATGCCTGTCATCGATCCCGAACCGCAACCCAACAGACGAGGGCCGATAATGCCCGAACTGGGCAGGGCTAGGTCGAACCTCCGCAGCGCCGCCAAGGGCGTCTGGAAGCCCCCTCAAATGCATAGCTACCTGTCGAACCCGCCCAAGGAGTGTACCATCCCCGAACTTCCGCCTAGAGCCATGGCGGATCAGCTTCTGCACACTTACTACAACTCGCTTCACACAATGTTCCCGATCATCCATCTGCCCACCTTTCGCGCTATGGTGGATAATTTGTACCGGAACCCCCGTGGAGCAGCGCCGGCCGGCTGGCTTTCCATGTTCTTCGCAGTCCTGGCTGCAGGCACTCTGTTTACTCTCGAATCCCCCGCCGCATCCTCGCGCGTCGCCGAACTTCTTGACACCGCGCGTAGTCTGATAGACCCCTGGAACAACGTATTTACGTTGGATGACGCCCGCACCTACATTCTCATTGCCATTTGCTTGGATGAGATGAACCTCAAGTCAGCAGCGTGGAACTGGCTCGGCAATGCCATTCGTGTTGGCCAGGAGCTCTGCCTTTACATGGACACTGAAAACTTTCCAATTATCGAGGGCGAAATGCGTTGTCGAACCTGGTGGGCCATGTATGTGCTGGACAGGACGCTCGCGACCGAGCTTGGCCATCCGTGCTTGATCAACGATGCAGACTGCGATGCGCGTTTGCCGGCCGCTGTCGATGACCACTACGTGCATGACAACGGAATGCATGTGCCCAACGGTGCTGAGCCCTTGACTCACTCTCTCCTGGCTATCATTCATGTTGTGCGCTCGTACACGTCTGTATTGAAAGCTCTCGACAGCCCGAAGGTCCCATCGGCGCACCTTGCAGGATTTGAAGTCCACTTCCGCAAATGCCTAAACACATTCCCACCAGCCTGCGACCCATCCAGCACTGTCGCATTGGCTCCGCACTTCCTCCCGCCTTTGGCGTATCTGCTCCATGTCCGGCTCTTCTTGCACAGGCATAACCTGGCCCCTAGCTGCAGCCCAGAGGTACGGTTTGCGGCTGTTGAAAACTGCACGCTTATCGCCAGGGAGACAGCATCATTGATTGCGCGAACGAACGCTCCGGCTCAGGGAGCAACGGCGCTCCTAGCATCACATCTGTTCCGCTGCACTTTGTTTCTGCTCCTGGCTGGGCAATTTGATCAAGCTATCACTTGCACGCGGGCACTCGGCTCCATCGAAGGACTCCGCGATGTGGTGACGCCCTGTGGACGGTACCTCGCCTTCTTCGCCAATATTCTTGCCTCGAAACGAGCAGAGCACGCCAACCATATTGCCCGAAGCGGTTCCACCTCGGTTCCGCAATCGCGAATCAAGACAGACAACCCCGCACTCTTGCTATCACTCACCAGAGACGAAGAACTCCTGGTGTACGTATCTGCCGACACCCAAGCCGCCCCCTGCAGAAACTGGGTTTGGACCATGGTTGAGCGATCTGAGCCGGTTGAGACGAGCTCGCCGAAGCCTCCGGGAGCCCCGACTAGCTCCATCTTCCACGCCGAGCAGCGTACCGGGCTAACGACGTCGGAACAGCGGGAATGGGGCGGATGGTCACATCTCGAATCTACTGTCAGATCTCTCACCTCACACAATGCAGGATGGACGCCGGTGCCGGCGCAAAAGACCCAGAGCGAGTCGCCGCGATCAGCTGGAATGGACGTTCTGAAGCACCCGGACCCTCCTCGCTTTACATCCGAGCCGAATCACAACCGCGGTGCTGACACCAGCCCGTCCCCCATTGCGCAGAAGAGGGGCAACGACCGTTTGAGTATTGCCAATATTATCTAATGGCAATACTAGCTCCGCCATGTCTCGCCCGCGAAACGGGACTGTCGCATCACCCTTTCCCTTTGCCGTTTACCGTATATTTTTCCGCTTTGCGACTTGGTACATATATTCGGCGGATTCTTGTTGCCAGCGTGCTGTGCTTCCGGCTTTTGTCCCCTTTTGAACACCATCATCTGTATGGGTATCTATACTTGCGTTCTGAATGAACCTCTGGGATGACGACGGCAGCATAATGTGCTTGGTTTGACGACGAATTCTTTTTTTCCACCCTGAAGCGTTTGCTTTTTTTCTGGATGTTCCCCCTCCCTTACCCCCTTGGGATTGGACTTGACCTGGTCAATAGATATCCTAACGTCTGCATATGGCATATATAGATGGGGCATTGGACCCTGCCCTGATGTTTCTGCTTTTATTGTTCCTTTAGTTTAGTTTTTTTCTTCTTGTCACACCCTGCAAAGAAGCCCGAGGTTTTAACGAGCGCATGTCTTGATGAATATTTCCCTTTTCTGTTTTCCTCTGGGAAGATGCAATGTGGCTTCCTTTTTTTTTATTTCGATAGTAGGGCCGCCTCCCCATACGGATCGAGACAGGACAAGATAGCGGCCAATGAAGAGAAGTTATAATCATACATGAAAACCTAGCAATGTGTCTGAGCGAGGTGCTACTACCGGCCGCTTACGCCACGCCGCCTGCGAGTGTCGATGAGCGCATCAGCGACTGCCGGCGCTCCTCCAGAGAGGCGGCGAGGCGGCCGTCGTCGTCTGCGTGCCGCGCCATGGCCACCGCCCTGTCCAGCCAGCCGTGGCACGCGGCCCCGTCGCCGTCGCGGGCCCGGGCGGCGTACCTGGCCAGTCCGTGGTTGAACGCGGCGGCGGCGAGCCACTCGGCCTCCTCTGCGGGGAACGGGACGCCGACCTGGTCTTTTGCGTGAGGACGGGTCATCTTACCACTAGCCGTCTACGGAGGAAGAAAAGGTACATGGGGGTGGGAGAGGCAAAGGGAGAGAAATCGCGTTGGGGAAACGGGCCCCTTACCTGCTTCGATTCGTGGGCTACCTGCACGGCCTGCTCGAGCATCTCCCGCGCCGCGACGTCGTCGTCCTCGGCGCCCGCCGCCGCTGCCGCCGCCGCGTCGGGAGGCGGGAGGAGGACCTGCACCATGCAGCGGAGGTACTGCGCGAGGCGGTCGCTCTTGAAGGACTCGAGGCGGAAGATTTCGTTGACGGTGGACTGGAGCGTGCTGCTCTTGACTGGAACACCACCGGCAACGGCGCACCACGCCGAACCCCAGGTCAGCGACCCTGCGAAAGAAGACAACAACAGAACCACGGGGAAAGACAACAGGGGGGGGCGCACGTACCGGAGACTGGCGCATCGCTCTGGATCAGGCACCCGCCGAGGGCCTTGAGGACGCCGGCGTCGCGGCACTGGCGCGCGGCCTGTCGCACGACGCGCGGCAGGTGCTCGTAGGCGCGCCGGGCGAGGAGCGCCTCGCACTAGAAGACGCACAGCACGCCCAGTTTCTGCCGCAGGTCCGGGTACGCGGCCGCCGCGCCGTCGTCGCCGTCGCCGTCGTCGTGTCCGCCGCACGTCTTGGTAAGCAGCTGCGCGTACGCCGTCGCGTGCGCCTCGACGTCCGCGTACAAGCTCTGGGTGTGCTCATGGCGCCCTTGGCGGGCCTCGGTAACGTACAGGGCGGCGAGGGCGAAGTGGCAGCGCAGCGTCGTGAGGGTCGCCTCCGCGGCGTCGGTCGCGTCGTCGTCGGGGGAGGACGCGGACGCCTGGGCAAACACAAGGCAGCTCTGGAACAGCGAGGCGAGCCGCCCCGGCGCCCACTGCACGCAGCGCGCGGCGCCGAGGTTGTACGCGTGCGCGCGGAACCAGCGCAGCTCGGCGCCGCGGAAGACGGGCTCGCCGCGGGCGTCGCGCGCGCGGTCGGCGACGAACTCGGCGGCTGGAAACGAAACACGCCGCGTGTAAGTCGGGGCGTCTCGCGTGTGTAACATGGCTATTTCAAGGGGGGCGAGCGGGGGACAATTCACCTGTGCTGAACAAGTTTACCGTCTCGGCGGACACAAACGTGTTCATGTCTGGGCACGCCGCGCCCGCGGCCGACGCGTCCTCCTCTTCGGCCAGCAGGAGGCGGATCGCGCAGCGCAGCAAGGCCGGCACGTTGGCCGCGACGACGGCCTCACCCTTGCACGTGCCCGCCGCGGCCGCGAGCGCCTCGACGGTGCGCAGCCGCTCGCCCGCGCGCTGCGCCTCCCGCACGCACGCGTACAGCGCGTCGCGCGCCTCGTCCCTGCCTGGCCGCGCCGCGAGGCGCCCGAGGCACTCCCGCGCGAGCGCGCCGTCGCCGGCGCGCACGGCGAGGCGGAAGCCGAGGACGTGCGTGGCGAGCTCGTCGCCGGGCAGCAGCGGCCGCAGCAGGAGCGCCGCGTCGGCGTGCGCGCCGAGCTCGATGTACGCGGCGGTGAGGCGCCGCAGGAACTTGCCCGGGTGGTCGGCGGGGCAGCCGGCGAGGCTCGGGTGCAGCGCGAGGGGGCACCAGCTGGCGACGTGCGCGTGGCGTTTGCCGTAGGCGAGTTCCTGGAGAGTCGCCCACAGGGCCTGGCGGTGCAGGCAGATCAGATGAGATGAGCGTCTGGGGGGAAGGCCATGGGAGAGCAGGAGGGGGGCGGGGGATGGCACGGTACCGCGTGGATGGCCTGCACGGCATCGCGGCCGAGGCGGCCGGCGTGGAAGTGCACGCAGTCGAGGAGGTGGAAGGCGTCCCAAACGGCTTCGGGGTCGCCGCGCTGGAGGAGCGTTTGCAGCTGCATGGGCACGGCGCTGTCGAGAGCCGCGCGGTGGCTAGGCGGGAGAGTGTGCTTGTCCATCGTGTTTAGCACAGCTGTGCCTGACAGTGGTCGTGACATTGGGCTCTAGGGAGATGTAAACGGGCAGACAGCCGCTCGCTTGGGTGGTGGCGCAACTCCGAGAGGTCACGGATGTTTGGAGAAGGAGGAGCTGCACAGCTGACTCAGCCAGAGCATCGTCTCGTTCCCAAGTTGGTCGAGGTAATATAAGTCTACTCTACTTTGCATGGTTGCTTGAGACGTCTTGATATCACATTCATTGTCGTGCACGCGAAGATGATGAGTATCCAGTCTCATTCTATATACAGACTAATGTAGTGATATAGCCAGCTATATACAAGTGCGCACCCAGGCCCAGCCCGCAGCCCCCAACTTACAAGCTCGAGCCCTTGTACTTCTCGCCCGGGCTGCCACTGACCTGCTGGCCGACGTTGTCCTTGAAGTACTTGCCGTTCTTGCCGACCATGTTGCCCGCGGGGTCGTACTCGCAGACGACGTTGGTGCCGAAGCGGCACCTGGACGACGCGCAGCCGACCTTCTTGGTGGCCTTCCACACGAGCTGCGTGAAGTGGCCCGTGCCGGCCGCGAAGCCCGGGTCGCTGAAGTCGTACTCGACGCGCTCCTGGCCCCAGAGGTCGACCCAGCTGCCCGCGGACCACGAGCCGCCGCTGCCCCAGGCAATGTTCTCGCCGTGCGGGTGGCCGGGCTGTCAGCGCAGTGTTGTTAGCGTGACGAGACGAGCGGACGGTTTGCCTGTTTGCCTTGGAGGGTCTGCTCATACCTGGTGGCGAGGGTTCTCGGAGCACTTGGCCGCCCAGGCCTGGGCGTTCTGGGCGAGCTCGTCGTCCCACTGCAGCGGCATGGCCGAGTGCTGCGCGCGGTACCAGTTGTGGGCGGCGAGAATCTCCAGCTTGAAGTCCTCGCTCTGGCGTACCTTGATGTCC
>LUFD01001100.1:21098-41656 GCA_003025255.1 Cordyceps pruinosa | reverse complement strand
TGTGGCAGCAGCCACACCGGCGAGCGCCAGAACGGCAGCCTTGGAGATGACGTTGGTGAGCATTGTCAAGGAGCGGCGTGGGGGGTTTGAAAGAAAAGGCTGAGATTGTAGGATCTGGGATGATACGGAATCCATGGTTTCTGCGGGAAACACAAGGACTTATATATTCCTCATATCCTAATGTGGTGATGTTTTGAGCTTACACCGCACTGCGTCCATCATGCCTAGACCGTGGTCCCGTCCAGACTTGCATGGCACTGTACACGGCGATCCCTGCTGACCTTCATTCGACCCGATGTTTCCAGAGTCCTGCGAGAGTTTCCTAGTAAGTGAAAGACCGGTGCGAGGCCCTGCATGCAGTGCGGATCCGGACCGGGGTGATCCTCCGGAGAGATTCGTCTTATGTGAGCCAGGCACAGCGTCGCGATATAGGAGCCACTTTCCAGGCACGGCGCTCTCCACAAGGCCACTAGCGGTCCAACTTGGATAAAACATGGCGGCGGGGTCTTTTTCCATAAGCCTCACAAATGAAGGACCGCATGAATTCCTCCAGTTGCCTCCGTCCTTGGCGGGCGAAGAGCGTGGCGCGGCGCGCAGATCCTCAACCGACCATGGCCACGTCCGCTGCTCCGGATGACCCCAGTCCCGAAAGGGCATGTCGGCAGAGCAAAGACGCAATTCATCCCAAACGTTCTTTGATGAACCTGCAGCGCATAAACTGCATGTTTATTACCGATCGGCGCGCGGCGCTTGGCAGGTTGTCTCGGACGGCGACGACCAATGCCTCGTGGCAAACCGTTGGGCATGGACGCAGCTCGGTGCAGCGCAGTGGTGCAAATCTGTCGGGGATAGATAAGGCCAACCGGGCGGCAACGGCTGGTGTCTTGGGACGAAACCAATAGGCTGCAGGACACGGCTTATGCACCATGGTGATCCCAAGGGCCCATGCGTGCAAGACATGCTTCTGCAATATAGATGGAGCCGCACCTGGAAAAGCCCGGCGTTGAGATGCGATGCGACAAAAACGGACGGCCAATGCAACGACAGCGCCCGTTTCCCCTTTTCTTGCTCGTATCGGAGAATTTTCATTCCTCCTTGTGCAACCTGCATACTCCCAGGGGGCCGCCCATCACCGTCGCTCTCCTCACACCATGTTGGCACGAAGCTCGGACGCTGCCGAATGCGGAGGATGGATTGAAAACATGCGCTCTGGCCATGATCTAGAATTGTGCCTTCTTTATCCTTTATTCCGCCCAGTAGAAACTGCGCCAAGCATAGGCTCCCACAAATGTGCAAGTTCTCTTCGCCGCCGCAACGCAATACATCTCGATCCTTCCTGACCTCGCCACCTCCTACCCTAAGTTCCTAACCGCGCATCGTCGGGTCGACGTGGACATCGTCGGGTCGACGTGGAGTGCGCATTATCCGGTGACCGGTGACATAGATGGCTCCCGTGACGAGGACGGGATAATGCACGCCACCATCTCATGGAAGCAACATTCTTAACAAGTCGGTGAGGGCATCTCCGGCGTCCCCCTTTGCCGCCTGTACCAAGACCAGCATCTCCAGCACCTCCACCCGACGCTCTCCGAACTCAGTCTTTGCTGCTGCGGCGACGCTGCTGGCTTCACGCAGGGATTCTTGTGACTTGAGCCCCGTGAGACATTGGACCAGGGCGCGAAGTGCGACAAGCCGCGCCCCTTCCATTATCCGAAGGTCGGCTTCGGTGACTGCTGCGTTTGGGTCGCCACCGGACGCAGACGACTCTGCCACTGCGCGTCGGAGCCATTGCGCGGCCGCTGGGGAGTTGGACTTCGCCACCAGGTCCTGCCCAATGTGTGTGAGGACCTGTACGAGTGTCGTCCGGGTGGCAGCGTCGATGTGCGGCGTATGCTGCGTGGCTTTGGTGTACATGTGCTCTGCAAGGTCGAGACGGTCCTCCTTCCAAGACTGCAGTGCGTTAGCCAGGTGGATGGAGTCACAAGCAAGACAGACATACCAGGGCAATTCGTAAAGTGTAGTAGCTGGCCAAGTCTGCCTGACTGCTGGTGGGACCGTCGCCATCCGCAGACGCGGAGCTGCAGGGGCTGGAAGGCAGATACCCTGTGACTTTTTGCAAGACGACTCGTGCGGGATCCAGCTCTGAATGGTTGATGCAGGTTTTAGCCAGGGCGAGGCCCAACCGTATCAAGTACGCGGTTGATTGGGCGCCGTTTGCATTGGGACGCCGCAGCATGCCGATGCCGAGAAGAAGGTAGCCAAAGAGCCTTGCGAGTAGGCAAGAGTGAGTATTTGATGATTCATCGTCACTACTGATAGCGCTATCTTGCTTTCGTAGAAAGGTATTCCATAGTCGCCGTCCGACGCTCTCTAACTGATGCGATGTGTCTTGGGACAGCGAGCCGGGCGGGAACTTGGCCGGGTCGTTTGCTCGTAGAGTGTAGTGCTCGAGGCTGGCAAGGTCGATGCGCTTGTCTGATGATGCGAGAGACTCGAGCTCGATGGCAAAGTCTATCACGGCTGGGTTAGCCAGTACCAAGCCTCGCACTGCGCACATACGGAGGAGTGTCGCCGCGGCCTTGCCTGCTACGGCTGCGGGAGAAGGCGTCTGCGTGGATAGTGCCTTTGATTCCATATTCCGGAATTTTACCTGGAAGCTACTGGTCCCAGTTGCACTTGCATCGTGTTGGTTGAGTTTTGGTCACTGCTTGGGGTGGTGGTGAAGGAGGGTGTTTTTATTTCTAGATGCCAGCTAGGGGACGTATAACCATAGTCTGTGCAAGCCAGTCATAGATGTCTTCTTAGCCAGGGAACAAGTCTCCATATAGTCTTTCCGTCACATGCAAAACATGTACATTTTTCCAGCCATTATTGACGGTTGTTTCTCTCCGTCCAAGCAAATGTTGTGTTGATGAACCCGTGAGATTCCGTTAGACCTTCTCCGCTTGAGCGCCGTCGAGGAGTTTATTTCTGTCCAAGCACTTCTGTTGCGTCCCTCCCCTGCAGCTCTCAGTTCTTCTGCACGTGAAAGCCGTCGACGATTTCGCCCAGCCGGGCCATGTGCTCGTCGCGGCCAGGGGCGCAGTAGTAACACTTCTCCAGGCCGGCCTTGACACAAGCGTGGCACAGCACCGGACGGCCGAAATACTTTGTGTCGGAGTCATACCATGGGAAGAGGGTCGCTACCGAGTAGGCAGACTCGACGTCAGGCGGGATATATGCCATGCCTCTGAGCTCGCCACGGCCCCCGCGGCCTCCGCCCAGCAGCCTGTTACGGCGAGACGTCATTCCCAACTGCTGCCAGGCTTCCCTTGTGGAATGGATGTGAAAACGACGGAGAAGCCTAGATAACTTCGCAGAACTGACCTCCTTGGCTCTCTCGACCGAACCGTGCGTTTGGACGGCGAGGCGGTGCACCTCCTCCTCGTCAATCAGCATCCACCCCGTCGTGTTGACCTGCTGCTGCATCCGACGGCAGCGCTGCCGTCGCCCCTCGTAAGAGTAACCCGGAACCCGGAAGCGCGGCAGCCTGCGGACGCTGTCCGCACACAGCGCGTACTGTGCCATGGCCTGCGCGGGGCGCAGCGCGCGGTAGCGAGTCTCGGTCTGGAGGCAGCCGCTGCAGAGCCGTCTGCCTGACAGGATGTGCAGGTGCTCGCCCGGCGCCGGGCAGTGCTCGCAGTGCGGCTGCCGGAGCTTCTGGTCAATGTCGTGGCAGCTCAGCAGGCGGCTGGCCCGGAGCGCGGCGATGGCCCGCTTCGCGTCGGGGGCGCAGTTGAGGATCGTGCACAGCTTCGGAAGGCTGCTGACCACGCGCTTCATCCCTCTGCTTGTTCTGGCGAGACTATGGAGCGACTTCAGGTCGACCAGCTCTAGAATATCGTGGACAATCTCCAGGGGAATGCCTTGGAAGAAGCCCGCCAGGTCGTTTTCGGTGTTGAGAACCGCGCCGCCATCCCATTGGAAGGCCGCAGCGCCGCGGTTACGAGGAAGCCGGGCCGACAGATTCAATGCTAGAGGGTCTTCTCCAAGATGAGAGTTGTCAGAGTACGCCCACCTCCGCCGCATTGTGGTATTGCTGGGTGTAGTGGTATTGTTGGAAGAGAGAAGGTTGGCGGAGGGAGTAACGGCGTCGTTTTGGAGCATGATGGTGACGAGTAAGACGGAAGAGGGTAGCAGGCACTTTTGTATGTGTAATTGGTACTGTTGCAGTGCAGTGAATCTATCATGGTCTCCTACGAGGAGATGGGAAGAAGCTGAGAACTAAGTGTGAGCGGCAAGTGAGCGCATGGGCAGGCAGCAACGTAAGGGACAGAATGAAAAGTTTCTAAGCTCTAGAGTAATGGCTGTTTGGTTTTATTTTGTATCAATAGATGGTTCACCAGAGTTTGTTTTAAATTCTCTAGGTTGTGCCATAAGGTGTACGCGACGCAGGCAGTTGCATAAGGACTGGAGTTGACTGCTGATAAAGATGACATGAGATAAACTGCAAGTAGCTAGAGTAACTGTTTCAGACTGCAACACCCTATCGCCCATGGAAATGAGATAATAGTCGATCATGGGCCTAGAAAGTATACAACCAACACAACCACACGGTGGGTTGCCCACGCGAGCGAGGCAGCGGGCGCTCGCATCGACCGCTCCGGGACAATATCACTCGCAACTTTGCTGAGCCGCCGTCTTAACATGCACACCGTCCACAATGGGGCCATGCTCCTCGATGTGATCCTTGCGACCTGCCTCCGTCGCGCAGTGATAACAGGTGACCCGCAGCGGCCGGCCCTCCGCTGCTGGTGTCGCCCGGGCCGCAGATCGACACGGCTCGCACAGGACCAGTAGCCGACATTCGGCACGAAACTCGCTAAGCCACCCTCAACAAATACAAACCAACCAGAACAGCGTCATCCAGGCCCGTCATTGCGAGCCTTGACTACCGCCTTCATACAGTGACCCAAGGCCGCGGCAGCGAGCCGCCTGGCGCTTCCTACCAGCCATCCCATGCCCAACCCATATACTCGGCGGCGGGCTGGCCCACCAAGCCCGACGCGCGGTGGTAGTACGGAAACAGCACCGCCACGGCGTACGCGGCCTCGACGCCCGGCACGCTCCACGCCCGCCACTTGAGCATGCGTGCCACCAGCGGGTGCAGCGCCCCGGCCGGCGCGGGGGGCGCGAGGCGGCCCGCGGCCTCGTCGTCGACCAGGAGCCAGCCGGCGGTGTCCACCGCGGGCGACAGCAGCTGCGGCGGCTGCGCGGCGGGTGCGTACGGAGGCACGCGCACGGCGGGCAGCGCGCGCACTTGGTCTGCGCGCAGGCCGTGCCGCAGCGCGGCCTGCCCCGGGCGGAGCGCGCGGTAGCGCAGACGCGTCGCCAGGCACAAGCTGCAGAGCCGCTGGCACGCGAGTAGGTGTAGGTAGCGGCCGGCCTCGCCGCACACCGCGCACGCCGGCGTGCAGAGCGCGCGGTCGAGGTCGAGGCACGCGAGCTCACCATCGAGGCCCACGGCGGTCAGGATGCGCAGGAGGTCGGGCGCGGCGCGGAGCAGCCGCTCGAGCGCGGCCAGCGTCGACACGAGGCGCTTCATGTCCCGGCAGACGCTCTGCAGGCGGAACAGGCTGCGCATGTCGGCGCGGAGGAGGACGTTCTCGAGGACCTCGAGCGGGAGGACGCCGAGCGCGCCCAGCCTGCCCCGGTCGAGAACCTTTTCGGGGTCGCGCCAGGCAGTGGTGCGCTCGGCGCGCCTGGCGGGGAACCGCGAGGACAGGCTCCGGTCCCAGAGGCACTCGGTCATCTTGGGGCTGGAAGAGGGGAGTGCCGGAGGGATGAACGGCTGTGCAGATCCAGGGAGGGCCCGCTGCACGCAGTGTGCCCCAGGGATTCGCAAGGCGGGAGTGCAAGTTGCCGGAGAGGGCGGCCGGAGGAGGAGGAGGGCGGGGATAACGAGGGGGGGAGTCGTATTGCCCAGGCTTCGGCTAGACAATGCGAAATCGGTCTTGAGAAGACGGTTTTCTCAGGAATGAGTCTGGTATTCACGAACGGACGCTGCGGGAACAGACAAGACTGACAGGTCGAGGAGGCAAATCAATAGATGGAGGAGACAGGTCTTCCTGATAGACGTGAAATCAATAAATATATGCATCGGCCAGAAAGAATGAAAGCTTTGGCACCAGGGTCCAGGTCAAGCCTAGACGACACCGAGAAAACCTCAACACGCCACCGTGAAACTCCTGTCGTAACTCCCAGGTCCCGCCAAAACCAAATATTCAAAAAAGAATGAAAGAAATCATGTGTATTCCTGGGCGTGCGGATCATGCGGCAGGAAGTTTCGCACAATCAACGCAAGCAAAATATTCAGGAACGAAGAAAGAAACCGCATTCATTCCGGTGTGTGCGGATCATGCGGCAGGAAGTTTCCCACAATCAGCGCAGGCCTTTGAGGAAACGTCAGTATCTGGGACAAAGGGGGAGCGGGGGGCTCATTCACGTACAACTTATGCTCGTCGCGACGAATGGTAAAGGAAAAGCAGCACTTCATGATGGGGTGGTCGGACAGGTCGCTGGGGTTCTTGAGCGAGCACGCCGTGAGCAGGGTGTCGTGGGAGGGGTCAAAGGCGATGGTGCCAAACTCCTCCCAGTAGCGGACCATGGACTCCTCGGTGAGAATCTCGTGAAGCGCAATCTTGCCCTACAATCATTTCGTTAGCAAAAGCATACAACAACGGTTTGCCCACGCCAGCAGCGCCGGGGAGGTCTCTGCAACGCCACGTCGAGCGAAGCGAGGGGGAAAAAAACGTACGTCTCGTAGGTGGTCCACGGGGACGTTGATGAGCTCCGCCATCTCCTTGTTCCCCCTGAAGATCTCGCCGGTCCGGCGCCAGCAGCACGCGGGCACGGCCATGCTCGCAAAGACGCGGTCGTAGTCCATGAGCTGGCGCTCGAACCACATCTCGACGTAGAGCAGCTGCAGGTCGGTGAGGCCCTGGGCCTTCTCGCGGAACTTGGGGCGGAAGTGGTGGATGGTGCGGAGGATCTTCTGCTTGGACGAGGCGGCGATGTGGCCGTCGAGGTACTTGCCGAGGCGGGCGTAGCCGTTGATGTAGTTGAAGGGCTTGAGGAGCCCGGCGTCGTACTTGGCCATGAGCACGCGCGACATGCGCTCCTCGCCGATGGCGTTGCCCGCGGGGTCGGCGGCCTGCAGGTAGTACTCGCGCTCCTTGTCCCTGTCGGCGGCGGCGGCGATGCGCGAGGAGCGCGTGCGGCCGGGCGTGCCGGCGGAAGCGGCGCTCGTGGGTGGTGGCGGCGGCATCGAGTTGGTGAGGTTCGGGGAGCCCGACTGCGCGAAGCCGGCGGCGAGCTCGGACTGGCTACGGGCAAAGGTCGGGGTGGTGGTCTGGGTGTCGTCGGGGGCGATGCCGGGTTCGTCCAGGAGGTTGCTGTTGAGGAAGTCGTTGAGGAGCTTGAACTCGTTGACGTTGTCGCCGACCATGTAGTTGGGGTTGTACTGGTTCATGCCGTTGAAGTTTTGGGCCGTGAGCCAAGCGTCAGAGAAGCCGGCGACTAGATGGGCGTCAGTCTGGATGTGATGGGACAGAGGAGGAAGGGTCGCATACACTGGTTCATGTTTCCAGTGGGATTCATGGCTCCCGGCTGCATATCGAGGTTGGGAACCATGCCAAGACCGTTGCTGCCTTGGGCGAGGACGCCGCCGAAGGCAGAGTCGGAGCGCTGCCGGCCGTTGAATGCTGGCGGAGGGCCCATGGCGGTAGGCGTGGAGGAGGTAGGCTCGGATTCATCCACGGAGCCCTGCTTGGACGACTTGGGCTTCTTGATATCGCCCTCACGCGGCTGGTCGTGGCAAAGGTGGCCAATGTTTCGCTTGATGCATCTCGTGCAAGGTCGCTCCTATGGTCGGTTAGTGGGCGGGCGGGGGCGACAAGCTTGGCACGGGCGTCGAGTACGTACAAGGTCGCAAGTCATGTGCTACGCGGATGTTAGCGAGAGGGAACGGGAGAGACGGGGTGGCGGATTGCGCAGGACGTACAGAGCGGCGGCAGTAGACGCAGGCGTGGTTGACCTTGCGGCGCTTCTTGGGGCTCGTCTTGGAGGCGACGCTGCCATTCTGGTCCTTGGGGGCGGCGTCCTTGGTGGTGACGGCCGGTTTGGGCTTGGGCTTGTCCTTGCCGTTGGGGGCGGCATCGAGAGATTTGCGGTCGGTCATGTCGCACGAGCTGAGAGCATTTGACAGGGCAGGGTAGGACTGTGGCGTCGAGTTGAGGCGAGCTGGGAAGGCAGCGCAGGCGGGCGGCGCGTGGCTGGTCGAGGCGACGGCGAAGGGCGCGGGTTGGGGATGAGTGTCGCGAGGGCAATTCGCATGTGTCAATGGGCAAGAGAGGTCGTCCGGACGGTCCAGGGTGTATGCGTTGACGGCAGTTGTTGAGGCGCGGGGAGAGAGGGCAGCCGATAACGGTGCACGGGTATCCAACGGGGGGTGTGGCGGTATATGATGAGCAGACTGAAGATGAGCGACTTTGGAAGGCGAGCTGGCGAGGCGCACACAAACAAGTATCGTGGCTTGCCGCGGGAGGTGGCTGTTGAAGGCGCAAGAGTTGAGGGCAAAAGCCGCGGTTCGGAGCACGAGTCACAGGTGCTGAGGTAGTACCGAGTAGGAAGAGGTGGGAATGCGGCCAGAAGAGCAGCGGCGGCGGTGACTAGGTGGCAGTGATTGGATACGTCAATTGGCACGCACCGAGGAAGAAAAGACGGCTGTCGCTAATAACGGACGCCGGCGGCGGGAAAAAACGTGTGGAAGTGAAGGAGGAGGAAACGGAAACGCGCAGCTGAAGAGGAAATGGAGATGGAGATGGGACATTCTGGGCGTTGGTGGGCCCAGCCTGTGCGGTGCATGCTCGGACCGGCGCCGCGGCAGCTTCACGCGGGGAGGTATGGGGTAGATAAAAATATGCTGTTCATTTCGCGAATTGACAATTGCTCCTGCATTTTTTTCTCATTTTTTTCCCTCTTGTTGCTGACGTTGGTGATATGGCAACTGCAAACGCCCACTCTACGAGGTGCAACGCCCGCCGTCCAGCCACTAGCGTCGGCCTCAATATTGCTGAGCAAACATCTTCATCCCTCTGCCTGCTCCAAGTTCCCTCTGCTGCCACATTACTCGTGCATTCATCCCAAATGACAATCATCGACTCTATTCCATCTCGATCCACTACTGCATGCAAACCAGCTCCGCCGCCTCATTACATCCCACGCCACCTCGCCATAACCTCCCGCACACGACAAACTGCCCCTTCAGACTCTCACCACCCTACATCAAATGTCCATCTCCAACATGTCTCGTCGGCAGCTCAATCGCCCTGCTTGGATGGCCCGGCACCTCGTACAGCCTGGTGTCCGACCCCGAATCGATCTCATACATGGCCGACCGCTGACTTCCGCCCACTTCATGCGCGCGGTACATCTCCGAGGAGTCGGACCTCTGGCTCTCACGCGCTCCGTGCGACTCGGATCGCTGGCTTCCGTTTCCACCCCGGACCACATGCGCCCCGAACGAGTCCGACCGCTGGCTCCCATCCACCTCGTGCGCCCCTTGCGCAACCGCGCCGCCTTTGCCGCCGCCCAGTCCGGGCCGCGTTAGCCGCTGCTGAGGAACGCTGCCCACCCTCAGGCCCCTGGCCGCCGCGCCCTGCTCCTCCCGGCCGCCGTCGCGCTCCTCCATCACCACGCCGTCCGGCCTGCCGCGCCCGCCCGCCCTTCGCTTGCGCCAGAGAAGCAGCCCGGCACCAGCCGCGATCAGTAGCACAGCAACCGGCACCGCGACCCCGACGCCGATCTTGACGGCGTTGGACGGTCCCGAGCCGCCGCCCCGCCCGCCGTCCACAACCACCGTCTCCGTTTCCTGCACGACGACTAGGATTGCCAAGCCCCTTGGTTAGCATCCAATCTCTTCTCCGGAAAGGGGGCACACGCGGATGGGCAAACCTAGAGAAGCAGGATGGACATGGCCAACCCCGCCAGCAGCAACGTACCTTGGGAGCCCGTGCCGTCCGCGCCACTCGCCTTGGTCTGCGTGACCACCGTCTTCTGCGTCGTCGTGGAGACGCTCTGTCCGGCCGACGTCTTGGACGGCTGGCTCGCGTCCGTCTTCTGCCCCGTCGCCGCCGCGCTCGACGACGACGCCGCGCCGCCGCCGCCGCTCGGAGTCGCCTCCGCCAGCGTGTAGCCCAGCACCGCGGGGTCCTGCGCGTACCCGGCGTCCTTGCAGTACCCGGCGTAGATGCTCCGCAGCGAGGCGAGGTCCCGCGGGACGTCGCCGGCCGCGCACCGCGACGACACGCACCTGTCGATGGCCGCGCTGGCCTTGCTGACCGACTCGCTCGCCGTCGGGCAGTAGCACTCGTTCTCGTAGGGGCTGCCGCAGCCCAGCGCCAGCGGCAGGTTGCCCTGGTAGTTGTACCACGCGCAGAGGCTGATGCACTGGTGCGCCTGGTTGGGGATCACGGAGGTGATGGACGCCGACGCGCCCAGGACCGGACTGGCTAAGGAGACCAGGACGGCTGCGCAGCGCAGGAGCTGTGCTTGTCTCATGTTGGTTGATAGTAGGGGATGGCCAGACCGCGGAGAATGCGTCGAGGGAGGAGCAATTGTGGTTGACAGTCCAACTCTCGCCTGGACGCGAGGAGGGTCTCTGGGAGTTATATCCCCCCAGGCATCACAACCCTCTCTTCCGTTAAGCGCCGGGGCGTTTTCACGAGGAACATGGCTAAGACCATCCGATACGTCTGGTTCCCAGGAACAATCTACCAAGGACGGTGTACAGTTGCGCCACGGCTAACTATTTCTACGTTTTGTGGTGCCTCACTGCGTCGACACAAGATGAGCTGAAAGCCCCGAAACAGAGCCCGGGAGGACGCCTTCCACCCGTCGGAGAGCTGAATCTTTTTTTGGCGAGCTGAGGTCCATTTCCGGCACAACCCAGGGAGGGCGATCCCTGCTCGATGTCGCCATTCAGCTCAATACAGAAGGTTGGCTGCAGCATGCAGATGCGGGTGCAGGGGGGGTTGCGGTCTGCCCGGCGGTTAAAATGCGAAATACTTCCCGTTGCGGACCAGGTGCTGCCCGGCCTGGCCGGGCAAGGCTGACGAGAGGGCCCTCTAACAACTCTCCAAACCAGCCGTATTCCTTCTGCTCTCGCCTTATCGCGACACTTCTCCGGAGTCACTGTCCTTTGACTGTAAGGGTGTGCCCCCCCCCCCTTCTCTTCCTCTCCTTGACCATCTCGCTTCTGCTCGCCCGACGGAAGTGTGGCAGCCCGGCCCAAAACAACTTGGCTTGACAAAAAGCAGCACCTTGCATGGTCAGCTGCATGTCACAGTTTGTGCTGGGTGGGTGTTTCTTGTTTTGGAACATGCATGGAACGCTGCACCCTGCTGCTCCGACGTGGCCAAGACTTGCGGCTGAGCGCCCGCCCGCCGCCGCAACCGCCGCACCGACTCTATTCAGACATGCCGTTCTGGGGGCGGGGAGTACTGCAGACCTTGTCTGAGGTGCGGCCCCCAGTCGACTAGGAGCCGCAGCCATTTTCCTTTTTCTCTTTTTCTTTTCTCCTGCCCGCCGTGCACGTTGTTGACGTGGCTGATCCTCACAAGGGCGATCACGGCAAAGAGCCTCTACTCCTACGGAGTTGTCCCGGGATCGCTGGCCACCACGACACCCCCTGTGCCTGAGACACACATGGAGTTCTCTCCCCGCCCAAGAGGAGAATGAGAGAAGAGACGAAGAAAAATACTCAATCGCGGGGTAAGGCGTCTTATCTATTTCTAACCAGACCAGCTCAATGAGGGGAGGGGGGCGATACTAATTCTACCTGCCATCCTGATTGTTAGTAAAGCCACTGCCCTTATTGTAACCAGCCCCCTAATCAAAACCAGGGCCCTGATCAAAACCAGGGCCCTGATCAGAACCAGGGCCCTGATCAGAACCAGCGCCTTGATCAGAACCAAGATCCTTATTAAAACCGCCATCTTGATTCTCATCCACAGGACTAATTTCCTGAACCGGGCTGTCACTAGGTCCATCAAGTTGAGGACCTTCGACGGGATCAAGTTGGCTGCTACCAGAATTATCGTTGGAGGAAGTGCCGCTATCGATCTGCTCGATGCCGTTAGTGTCAACGACTCCCTGACTGTCACCAGACAGAGGAGGCAGAATACTCTCGCTACCATCACTGTCTTCCTGACCACTGGTAACACCGCTGGTACCACCCTGATCGCTCTGGAGATCACCACTGTCTTCCTGACCACTGGTAACACCATTGACATCATCCTGACCACTTTGAGGTTCACCACTGACTTCCGGATCGCTGGTAACACCATTGGTACCACCCTGATTGCTTTGGAGATCACCACCGACTTCCTGACCACTGGTAACACCATTGGTACCACCCTGAGGGTTGGCTGGATCGCCGCCATCTCCAGGGCCCGGCAACCTGTTGGGTGGGAACTGATTTAGACCATTGGGCCTTTTATTCTCATCACTAGGCTTCGTGTCGTCGTTATTCTCCAAGGTTGAGGGGTCATTAGGAGGTTTTTTGTTTTCACCATCAGTGTTTGACGAGTTGGTAAGCTCGTTGTCGCTCATTCCGTTGCCCAGCGGCTGTTCTCCATCGTGTTTCTTGTCGCCATTGTTCTCGGGGTGATGGGAAGGTTCTTCATCTCCACCGCCAACAGAGCTGTTGCTCTCGTCCTTGGGGGGCCTCTGAGTGCTGCTACCGACGTTCTCTGGCGGCTTGTCCCCCTGAGTAGGAATGTTGTCGTTGCTGCCTCCATTTCCATCTAGCGGCTGCTTCCCCTGACTGGCAGGCCTCGTCGGCTTATTGTTGCCGCCGCCACCTCCTGTGCTTGGCGGCCGGTTGCCCTGAGCAGGAATGTTGTCGTTGTTGCCTCCATTCCCCTTCTTTGGCGGCACTTTTCCCCCGCCAGGCTTGGTGGCGCATCTTCCAGAAACGTCTTGAGCAAACAGCGCATAGCTGTCGGCATTCTGCAGGGCCTCGCCTTTACTAAGCTGCACAGCGCCTTGCTTGCCATAAACCCTATCGCCAGTCCCCAATGTCGAATGGGACATTTCGTGCACCAGCAAATCGCCTAGACTGGATACGGACTCTGTGCACTTCGCGCCCTGCTCCTGACGGCGCTGGCGATGATGTATGTTCTCATCGATGGTAAAGGCACCTGCGCAGAGCTCAATCCAGCGTTTATCGCCTTCTTTGTGTGCTATTGCCGATGCCTGCCCTTGGCCGTTTGGCATAGGGCATTCCTTTTTAGGGCGGCAGTCAATATCGATACGCTCGCCCCCGTCCTTGTCGCAGCCCTTTGCAATCTCGCCAAAGAATTGCGCCACTTGGTTGCGGGTGTTGGAATCTTGTACCTTGAAGTATTGCTGGAAAAGTGGTGATCCGTCCTTGGCGGCCTTTGAAGCGGCATTTGCTCGTTTGACGCATTCTGCGAGACCCTGATCAACCTCTTGCTGCCGACTGATACAGCTATTCTCTGTATCTGCGCGTTTAGAGACTCCGTGCCCTTCCACCACACACCCAGTGCCGTTAAGACGACCAAGCCCTGCAAGATTGTCAAAGATACCTTCAATGCCGGGCCCTTCGTCGGCTCTGGCTTCAAGACTTGGCCAACGACCGCCGATGGACAAGGCCACGACCGCGGCCGACTGCAAGGTAACAATGCTAACGAGCTTCATCTTCGCTCTAAGTGATGTTTTTGGTCTTAGTAGAGGCAGCTTTCAATGCCGGAATAGATGACCGTCATGTACGGAGGAGCTGTGTAGAAGCAAGTAAAGCTCGCAGGCTTCTATATAACAAGCCATGGTCCATAGAAACCCGACAACGTCCAACGTCCACCCGTTTCAATCACCCCGAGTGAATAGACTTGATTTCAACATGCGCATTAAAGAACTTTGCAGTTTGAAACATTATGCTGACATGATTCAAGAACATCATGCCAATTGTAACCGCGCCGATGGGCTAGGTGGCGGAAATAACTAATGCACTTGGTCGAGTTCAGATGGCCGCTCTCAGCAGGCATATGGCAATTACCGCTCTATGGACTCTTGATTGATAGTAAGATCATGAAAAAAAGAAAATATACGAAGATTTCGTGAATGTTTGACTTACCTGTCTAGTACTGTTTTTCATCTCCGAGTAAGTCAGCTCTTAGTCGGGATCGCCATACATAAATCCCAGCCGCTTTAGCATAATCTTAACGTAATGTTCTAGAGTCCTATATCATACGGCTACTAATGCCACGAAGATCCAGTCGAAGAGTTCATGGTCGGGGGTTTCTGTCCTCTGTCATCACGTGTGTTGCATATCACAGTAGGGCAAGTAGAGGTAATACATTACGCAAGCGCGCCCTCGTCCAACTCTATGCAAGATATGAAACCATGGCTGTACTCATGCATAGATATAGAGTACGTATGATAAAATACCTGCGCTCTAGTGGATGGAAGTTCTCGGCACGCTCGCAGAGTGCTTGTTGACCCGGCGGCAAGATGCTCCGTTCCAGGCCGAAGCACCTTCTCGAGCGTGTTCCCTTGTCTTGTTGCCCCAAAAAGGTTTGCAGCAGACGGATCATCTATCCTACCTGGGAATGCGGTAGTTCGTCTCAAAACGTTTCTACAATCATTCGAACTTGTAATCTGATCTTCAGGCTATGCTATGCGGGGTGCAGCCAGGCTTGATCGCGCCACTACGGATGGATGCATTGATGTTCAATGCTATGCGTTGCCACGCCGCGCGGCCTCTGCGCATCAACTGTGCCGCTTCAGTTTATGCATTGGAGCCGCCTTCTTGTTTCTCCCCTACCTATACTGTTGGTGCCTACCTATACTGTTGGTGAGGCCTCTGCACCATAAGGGGCCCGGCCATGCGGTGCGCTAGAGCAGCTCACGGCGTTGAGGCCAACTCCGCAGCGAGAGAATGTGACTCGGGGGGGCAGGCTCAACTTTTGGCTGGCCGGCTCTCCACGAACATCGAGTAAGTCGCTGGGGCCGGGGTCTCGGCACATAATATCGAACATACAGGATCACGCGACAGGGCACCTGCTGCGGTGAATACGTGCAGCGTATTCTAACGGAGAATTGATTACCAAGTCAAAGCCCTACAAAGTTGTCACCTCCGCGGCTCGGCCACGCACCGGCGAGTGATGGGTTTGTGTCCGAACGGCCCGGAGCGCCGCCGGATGCAACTTGGCACGGGTTGCGGCGCGCCAACACAATTGGCTGCCGACGGGGCCGACGAGGACGCAACTCGCAGCGGAACCAAGATGAGAGACGGCGGGCGTTGTCTTTCGGGCTGTGGCCGGCGCTTTAGGCTGACTTTTTGGAATGGCATGAATGATCATGTGGCTGCGCCGCACACTACCTCAATAGCCACACCCGACAATTCGTTCCGTCCAAATCCGGCTCTGGTAGGGAAACCTGAGGATGGCGCTGCTTTAACCTGAGCCGAAGGCGATCAAGGCTGAGCAGAGCCGCAGCTGGACTGCTTGGAAGCGTTTCAGGCCCCTGCACTACTCCATAGCCACGCAGTTCATGGCATTGAGATGGGCCGCACTAAGAAGAAGCGGGAGCAAGGAAACAAAGTGCAGGACAAGTATTTGCCAAGAAACCCCTTTTCGTTTCCTGACGCCTCGTCCTTGGCAGCAGCCTGGGCCGCGTGGGGTGTCGTCTACGACGGGCCACCCACTTCATGGGTTTCTCATGTCGAACATGTGTTCGGGGTTGTTTGACGAATTTCGAATCATTATGACATGGTATTTCGACGGCCGCAGCTGCAGCGATCATGCATGTCTTTCCTCTGGTTCGACAGCAGGCTGTCAAGCGCCCCCCTTCTTGGTAACTTGCACTGCATCCATCCATCCCTCATCCGCACACAATATCTAAATCGGTAAAATGTGCCATTGACATTGCATATAGATATATGTACGAAGAAGAAAAATTCATCCCCTCAGTATACCACATCCCACGCCACACGCCTCTAGATGTACACAAAGAAGCTCTTCTCGCCCTCCCTGGGCGCCACCCTCGCCCGCCTCATGATGCCGTCCTCGCACGCCAGGCGGATCCTCTCCGCCGTCGCCGGGCTCTCCAGCCTCAGCAGCCCGGGGCAGTCGTCCACTCCGGTCTGCGCCTCGACGCCCTCCGCGCGGCGCGCGTCCTTCAACGCGTCCCGCAGCGCGAAGAACACCGCGCTGCCGAGGAACAGCGGCGGCTCGCCGACGCCGCGGCTGCGCTGGATGGTGCGCAGCTGCTCCCACGCGACGTCCTTGAGCAGCGCGACCGAGAAGCGCTGCGGGATGTCGCGGAAGCCGGGGATCTTGTACGCGCCGGGCCCGCGCGTGAAGAGCGTGCCCGCGCCCGGCCCGCCGCGCAGCCACAGCGACTCCTCCATCGTGAAGAGCCCCATCCCCTGCACGAACGCGCCCTGAATCTGCCCGTAGTCGATGGCCGGGTTGATCGACTGCCCGACGTCCATCTTGACGTCCGCCTCCAGGCACGTCCACGCGCCGGTCAGCAGGTCCGTCTCCACCTCGGCCGCGGCCACGCCCTGCGTGAAGTAGAAGAACATCTTGCCCTTGTTCTCGGCCCACGAGTAGCCGATCTCGGGCGTCTTGTAGAAGCCCTGCGCCGACAGGTTGACGCGGTCAAAGTACGCCGCGTGCGCGAGGTCCTTCATGGACGCATCCTTGCCAAGCTTGGCGCGGTACGGCGCCAGCCGCTCGTTGAGCTGCGCGCACGCGTTGTGCACGGCGAACCCGTTGAGGTCCGACGACGCCGACGCGGCCGTCGGCGACGCGTTGGCGACCGTGTTGGTCGCCGTCTCGGAGATGAAGACGCTGTCGAGCGGCACGCCCAGCGCTTGCGCCGCGATCATGGTCATCTTGGTGTGCAGGCCCTGGCCCATCTCGGTGCCGCCGTGCGCCACCAGCACCGACCCGTCGTGATAGATGTGCACCAGCGCGCCCGCCTGGTTCAGCCACAGCGCCGTGAACGAGATGCCGAACTTGGTCGGGATGATGGACAGCCCGCGCTTGCGCCACTTGCTCGTCCGGTTGAACTCGGCGATGCGCGCGCGCCGCGCCTCGTAGCCGAACCCGTCGTACACCTGCTGGTACATGAGCGGCACGTGCCAGTCCTGCAGCGGCTGGTTGAAGTGCGTCTCCTCGCGCGGCTCGTAGAAGTTGATCCGCCGCAGCGTCTCCACGGGCATGCCCAGCCGGTCGGCGACCTCCTCCATGTACGTCTCGGCGATGAACATGCCCTGCGGGCCGCCGAAGCCGCGGAACGCCGTGTTGGAGACGGTGTTGGTCTTGCACACGCGCCCGCGCACCACCACGTTGGCAATGCGGTAGCAGCCGTCCGAGTGCGTCATGGCGCGCTCGCACACCGCCGTGCTCAGGTCAAACGTCCACCCGGCGTTGTTGTACACGGACAGGTCCAGCGCCTGCAGCTTGCCGTCCTTGTTGACGCCCACCTTGTAGTGCGCCAGGAACGGGTGGCGCTGGCCCATGGTCAGCATGTCCTCCTCGCGCGTGAGCATGCACCGCACGGGACGCTTCGTCTTCTTGGCCGCCAGCGCCACGACGGAGCTCAGAATCACGGACCGCGACTCCTTGCCGCCGAAGCCGCCGCCTAGTCGCTTGACGCGGACCACGACTTTGTTCGCCGCCACGCCGCAGGTGCGGGCGGCAAACACTTGCGTTTCCTTGGCGTTCTGTGTGCTGGCGAAAATTTCCATGGCGCCGTCCTCCGGCGATGGCACCGCCAGACACGCGTTCGTCTCTAGGTAAAAGTGTTCTTGACCGCCCATTCTGGCGGTGCCCGTGAAGACGTAGTCGCAGTTCTTGAACGCCTCTTCGGTGTTGCCTTTTTTAATTTCTCTGTACACGGGGTGGAAGCTCTCCTGCTCGATGGCCTCCTCCATGGTAAGAACGCAAGGCAGCGTCTCGTACTCCACTTTGACCGCGCGAGCAGCCTCGGTCGCCTTGTTGGGGGAGGTGGCCAGAATCATGGCAATGGCCTGGCCGGCCGTAAACACCTCGCCTTCGGCAAAGAAGCGCTCGTCAAAGTGTGGTGGGCCGAACTTGTTCGCCTCCTCGTCGGGCATGTCATTGGCGTCAATGTAATCCACCACGCCAGGCATATCAAGAGCCTTGGAGTAATCAATGGACAAAATCTTGGCGCGGGGTTTCGTTGACAAAACCCAGCAACCATAGAGCTCATTCTTCATCTGAGGGATGTCGTCGGTATATTGGGCTTCGCCAGTGGTCTGCTTGAGAGCCGCCACATGCGGATTCGACTTGCCCGTCACCTCGAGCTCGTACTTTTCCGCCGCGTCGTGGTCAATCGTGCCCACGGATATCTCGCGCTCAATCTCGTCCACGGCCTGCCTGTCCACGTGCTCGCCGTTCAAGGTCGAGAGCACGTCATGGTAAAATCTGTAAAAGAAACCAAAGGCAAGCGCCTTGCGGTATGAGGCCATACCGCCAGGGACACTGAACTGCATGTCAAAGTCGCGACCGAGCTCGCTCATCACGCCCTCGAGGGTCTCGAGCTCCGCAAAAGGCTTGCCGACGAGGTATGCCTCCGCCAACTTAGCCGACACCGTGGTGGCCGCCATGCCGCCGTAGATGAGGTTCGTCTCCTGGACAATGCCGGCATCGTCCAGCTTGACACGCAGGGCGCTGGTGACAATGGCAATGTCGTCGTCCTTTCTCTTGGCCTGCTTGTAGGTCCTGTAGAATTCCCCCTTGGCCGCCGTTACGGGGATGCGGATGGACGCGATGATAGCGTCGGGCGCCAGCGCCGTCCTGCGGTAGCCGGTGAAGAACTGGGACATGTGGATGTCGGTCTCCTCCGTGGCCGACTTGGCGACGAGGACGGCGTTGGCGCCCCACAGCGCCGGATTCAAGTCGGAGATGGGCGACGCGGTGACGAGATTGCCGGCAGGCGTGCCGACGTTGCGGATTTGCCGCCCGGCGAAGTATTTGAGCTGCTTCAGAATACCGGCAAAGACCTGTCCGCGGGCTGGGCCGTAGTGCTCCATGGCGGTCTCGCAGAGCTTCTCCAGATCTGTCAGGGTGACATTGCCGCCAATCTCCATGTGGTTGTCGTGTAACTTGTATTGTCTGAGCTCGGCAATGTCGCCGACGTACACGGAGACGGGGTATTGCAGCGCCTTGAACTTGATTTCAATCTGCGTCTCGGTGCTGCCGCCGATAATCTTGGCCTGGGGATAGACGCTCTTGATTTGCAGAAGCTGGTCAAGAGTGACAGGACGATACCAAGTCTTCTTTTTGGTGCCAAAGGCTAACGGCCGCATTTCATGCTTTTTCAGCTGTGGGGGGAAGATGAGCTGTGTGTCAGGGTTGTACTCGATGAAGCCGGGCGGGGTGAAGCGTTTAATGGGCTGGTCGTCCTTGTTCTTATCCATGCAGCATCCGCCGTTGGCCGGGCCGCTGCCGTTTTCCATGCAGCAGCCGCCACTATTTCTCTTGCCATTCGCACTATTGGCTCCGTTGGTGCCATTCGCAGCACCGCCGTCGCCCGTCTTCTGATCCATGCAGCAGCCGCCGCCGCCGCTCTTCTTGACGCTAAACGTCTGGGCGGCGTCGAGGATGGGGCGGTAGCCGGTGCAGCGGCAGAGGTTCCCGTCAAAGGCCTCCTCGACGTCGTGCTCGGTGGGGGCGTCGTTGTTGCGCAGCAGGGCATAGAGGCTCATGACGATGCCGGGGGTGCAGAAGCCGCACTGGCTGCCGTGGCCCTTGGCGACGCGCTCCTGGGTCGGGTGGGGGCGCTCGGTGTTGCCGATGCCCTCGATGGTGATGACGTGCTTGCCGTCGAGGCTGACGAGGGGCGCGAGGCAGGCGTTGACGGAGGCGTGATAGATCTGGCGGGTGGTGGGGTTGAACTGGGAGACGACGATGGTGCAGGCGCCGCAGCCGCCCTCGCCGCAGCCGCTGTTGGGTCCGTGTTAGCGGAGAAGAGAAGGAGGGGGAGTCTGTCTTGTGTAGGGTGCGTACAGCTTGGTGCCCGTGAGCCCGATGCCGCGCAGGTACTCGAGGACGGTGACCTCCGGGTCGATGTCGTCGAGGACGACCCGGGTGCCGTTGAGGTAGAAGCGCAGGGTGCCGTCAAACTCGGCGGTCAGGGCGGCCAGGTCGGAGGCCTTGGGGGCGTTCTTGACGTCGACGGCGGTGGGAGCCATGCCGACGTCGAGGGACAGCAGAGACTGTCAGGCGTGTGGAAGAGGCGGTTGGGGGGGGGGCGGTCGGAGGTGGAAGAGTGTCAAGTTTCCGGGCGTGTGTACGGAGGGTTGTCTTGGGAAAGCAGGACGAGTCCGGTGGGTGGCGACGATGTGGAAGAGGGAGGAATGAAGTGACACTGGAGAAACGAAGACGGGAGGACAAACAGAGGGTAGGACAACAGAGGTTGAGATAAGCCGTGGGTGGACTTGTTGGAGTCGCGAGCGGGCAGGC
>LUFD01001100.1:3962-21006 GCA_003025255.1 Cordyceps pruinosa | reverse complement strand
GGTGAAAAAAAAAAAAAAAATACAGACAAAATTCTATGAATCACTTGAAAATAGACATATTTTCTAGAATCCAAGAAGAATGGCCCTGATATTATACTCGTGGCAAATACGTGCAGCGATGCTGGGTGATGCACAATGTCTGCACCTTGATTGGACCTCGATGGGAGGCTTTCCCGCTGGTGGCGAACTGCTAGTGCGGGGAGGAAGTGGGCCTGCAGCCTTTTGCTTGTACCTTTGTACCTTGTGCCTTTGTACCTGCTGCTCACAACACGCCGGGACGCTGCCCTATTCTGGTGAATATATATTCTTAGTATCATTCTTCTCCTTGAAGGAATCCGTATCGTGTGTAATCTAATTTTCGCTTCTTCTTCTCTCTTTCTAATTTTGCAGAATGCCAGCTCACATCCCCAAACTGACATTTCTATTGATCTATTCTCCCATTTTTATCGGCATGAACCGGGTCCTTTCTATGTACCCCAGATATCCGTCAGACCACGACAAGCCCGCATCCCCCACACGCTGCATGCCGCGGGCAGGGGTTCCCCAGATATCATAATATCAGCAAACAAACAATATTGCCGCCAGAGACCGAAAATCCCCCTCTAGACCCATACCCATTCCCTCCCACTCCCCCTCACTCCACCATGTACCTCTTCAGCCCCCGCAGCCTGTTCTTCGCCTCCTCCAGCACCGCGTCCTCCTTGCACACCGCGAACCGGATGTAGTCCTCCGCCAGGTGCGCGTTGCCGTCCGTGTAGAACTCCGTCGGCGGGATCGCCGCCACGCCCACCTCCTGGATCAGGAACCACGCCAGCTTGAAGTCGCGCGGCCTGCTCGCCACGTGCGCCGGGAACGGGTAGTCCGCCGGCACCTTGACTTTCGCCATGTTGACCAGCACAAAGTAGCCGCCCTCCGGCTCCGAGTACGGCAGGCCCAGCTCCCCCCACACCTCGTTGAACCGGTCCATCTTGCCCTTCATCTCCGCGATCGCCGCCGCCCAGAAGCCCTGCGCGTCCGCCTGCTCGAAGCCGACCGCGCACGCCTCCTGCAGCGGCGACACCGACGAGTAGCAGATGCGCGTGTGCGCGGCCGCCACGTACTGCACCAGGTGCGCGGGGCCGATCAGCCACCCCACGCGCCAGCCCGTCGCGTAGAAGTTCTTGCCCGCGGAGCCCACCGTCAGCGTCAGCCGCTCGACCTCGGGCGACAGCGTCGCGATGCGCGTGAACGGCACGTAGTACAGCTTGTCGTACACCTCGTCCGACAGGATGATGATTTCGTTCTTGACGCACAGGTCCGCAATCTTCTGCAGCTCGTCCCTGGAAAACACCTTGCCCACGGGGTTGTCTGTTGAGGTTAGAAAGCGCCGCCATTGTCTCTCCATGAGTGGCGCGGTACGTACGAGGTGTGTTGATGACAATCATCTTCGTCTTGGGCGTGATGGCCCGCTCTAGCTCATCAAAGTCCACCGTCCAGTCCGCCGCCGAGGACGTCGTCGTCGCGCCGTTCGCCGGTGGGTGCAGCGGCACGTAGACAATCTTGCCGCCAGGCATCTGAATGTTCGAAATGTACCTATTTCCCTCGTCAGCTTCCCCGTTCCCCCGCTCCACCCGCGCGCCTCGTGACGTACTGGTCGAAAAAGGGCTCAAAGATGATGACCTCGTCGCCGTCCTCCAGGAACGCCATGAACGCGCTCAGCATGCCCTCGTTGGCGCCCGTTGTGATGGTCACCTCCGTCTCCGGGTTGATCGGGCGCCCCCAGTGCGGCGCGTACGAGTCGGCAATGGCCTTGCGGAGCCGCGGCCGGCCCTTGGTCGGCGAGTACTGGTTGCAGTCCACCCGGTCCAGCGCCTCCTTGGCCGCGTCCAGGATGAACCGCGGCGGGTTGTACCCGAAGAAGCCCTGGCCCATGTTGACGATCGGCTGCTTGGGCGAGGCGGCCGCCGCTTCGTTGATGATGGACCTGCGACGGCGGGCGGAGAATCATTAGCTTCTGGTGCCGTCCATTGGAGAGCGGGGGGGCGCCAGGGAGAGTTTGTGCGCTGCGCATCTTACTCACCAGACATCTTGCTTCTGGCCCGAGACCCGCGCCGCGGGCTTGAGCTTGCTGGGGAGGCTCATAGTTGCGTGGAAGTCTCGCCTCGTGGTGCGGAGCACAGTCAGGGTGATCGGAGTGGCCGTGGCGAGCGTGCGAACAAGAGGACGACTCGGCGCAGCAAACGCAGACATCCGTGGGAGATCGAGAATCTAGCCAGCCACGGGGTTCAGCGTCGTAGGGAAGAAGGGATGTGGTTTGGGTTGCGCACCATTTTTCCCTCGCGCAGCCGGCCCGTGACGTTTCGTTTGGCGGGGTTATTTCGGGGGTGGTGGGGGAAGAGAGCCGTCCGTTATCGCAGTTGCACCATAATAAGGCCTTACATAGCCGAATGTTAGTAATAACCTGCAAGCACGCCATCACTCCACGTTTGAGCTTGTTATTGTGCCGACTGGGATGGAGACAATGAAGAGCAGCAATGGAATATTTGAATGGAGCAACGTGTCTCACTTTTGGGGGACAACCAATCACTACAGAAGCTAACACTGTCTGGCCACTATACACCAGTCCCAACAGGGAGAGAGACGTGCCTCGCCGAATTGCCACGTTCGAGCAAAGAGGAGCAGAATAAAGAGATAAAAAATGGAAAGCACAGAAAAGAAAAGAAACAGTCCGCCTCCCTGTTGCGCCTGTCATTTCCCATACGCGCTGTGAGCGCACCGCCCCCCTCCATACTATAGTATACGCCCTGACACCAGTCAACGCCAGGTAAAGAATACCCAATAAAATATACAGCCCAACCGCTGAGAGTAACTGTTTTAATTCAGCCCAGAAAAACAAGTCGTCATCTTCATCGCCAGCGTACATTTCAAAACCAGGCACGTGTGCCTGGTTCAGTCAGTCGGCGTCCCTTGTTCTGAGGCCCGTCGTAGATTCCGCATCATGTTGTCGACAAATTCCATAGATTCTCGGCCCGGGACGTCGATAAACTCTTGCCGACTCATTCGCATGGCAGCCGTCGTAAGGCCATCTCTGGGCGGGGCAATATTCGCCTTGCCGTTATACTGGGGTGCGTGCGGGTCTTGTGCCGCATGCTGTTGAGGCGTCAGGGCAAACGATGGCAGCGGCACCGGCGTTCTAGACAGTTTTGTCGCCTGAGATGGGCTTGCAGTTTCGGCCTGACTGGGCGTCCGGGGTTCTGCCGACAGTATTGACAACGGCGATGAAGACTCAGCCTGGCTGTGCGTCGCTGGCTCACTAGATATCGGCGCTGGTCCGCCAATGGCTGCAAGGAACCCCGGGGGTAGAGGCACCGGCGACTGCTTGGCCGGAATCTTATACGAGGCGGGGGCCTTTTGAGGTGGCGTTGCCTTTTCCTTCTCGGCCTTCGCGGCCGAGGCAGCCACAGGCCCAGGGTTGTTCTGCGCCCCAAGCTGTGGATTGCCGTTCGGTGGGCTCCCTGCCGTTGGAGCATAGCGACCGTTAGCCATCAAAGTGGGCGTAAAGTTGTTCTCGTAGCCATGAACAAAGCCTCCATACGCAGCATACGGCGTGCGATACCGGGACGGATCTCGGTTGTAGTGAACCTGGAAGAATGGGTATGTGTAATATACGGACGGGTGTACCGTATACCGGGGCCCTTCCGGTGGCATGTTGTTCCAGGCCATTTGCGCTGGCTGCTGGTAGCCAGGCGTATTGTTATACGACATTTGCAGGCCGTGCATAGCGGCAGTCTGGTGAGCTGGCGCGAACTGCTGGTGCGTATGAGGTCTACCTATGACCGCATTGCCAACAGCGACCGGCGGGATATTGCTTCCTTGGTGATACTGCTGCGCATATCCACCCGATACGCCGGGTTGACGGTACTGCTTGTATTTAGGTGCCACAACAGGTTTTGGAGGCTTGGGAAGAGTATCCAGGAAGTTGGCTTTTGGATTATGTCGTCGGTTGGTAGGATCCTCGGTATACTGGGCCTTAGCCTCTGTCGAGGTCTTACCAAGATAATGCCACAACTGATCTTGCTTGGCAAAGTCGACTTTGGCCTGATCCTTGTTTGCGGCCTCGTCATGTAGATGAAATTCGGCCCATGTGTATCCCGCAGCAAATTCGTCATCTTTCCGCGGCTTGTCGTCGTCTTGTCTCTTGGCGTTGAGTCGGTTTCTCGCCTTTTCGGATGCAGGCAGCGGCAGGGCATTCGGCGAAGCCTTGGGTAGGTGGTAATCCGACGGGTCGGGTATGAGCAGCCACTTCCACTCAATTTCAACACGTTCGCCGCTAGGAACGACGCTGATAAGGAACGTCTCCTCGTCACTGCGGTTCTCAATAACCAGACCAGCAAAGATGTCCCCCTTGGCGTACTGGAACTGAGCGATCTCGTCTCTCTTGACAGCCTTGGCCGCACGATGAATACGGTCATCGGCTTCCAGCGCTACGCCATCCAGCTTCTTATCTCTTCGCGTACGGTGGAAGCGACAGCTAAACTCAAACGCCTGTTCCTTGTATTCCACGCCGTCCTGGCCATAGACGGGAATGTCTTGCTCCTCAATGAACACACCGGCGGCGGCGGCGCATGTCGCATGGTACGCCCGAGCGCATTTCTTCTGCGAGCACTGGAAGCAAGCACCGCGCTTGGACCGACAGAACAAGCACTTGAGATCAAGTCGATCTCGATGGATGTTGTTGACGTTACACACGACATCTTGCCCCTCCACTGTATCAATATAGGTTTCTGGGATAAACAGAGCGCACATTCTGTGAGCCTTGCGGCCGTCGTTGGTGGGCAGAACATCCATGCCAACAAAGTCGTTGGGACAGAGGCAGCAAGGGGGGTCAGCCTTGGGCTTGAGTCGCAAGCGGACCTTTTTAATCTTCATCCTCGACCCCTTATCTCCTGCGTGCTTGCGCTTCCTAGCGTCCTTGAACTTGACGCCACCAGGAGGTGACGGTAGCCCGGACATATCTTCGTCGTCTTCGTCTTCGTCGTCCTCTGTCTCCTCGTAGTATTCTGGTGTTGGTTCGCCGCGCAGCTTGCGCTCAATCTCATAGACATCGATCCAGACACTGTCTTGTGCTTGTGAGCACTCGCATCGTTTTGCGATTTTCCCCATCGGTAACCAGGAGTCGAGAGCAAAGTTGACGGCTTCGGCACAGTTGTAACCCAGGTTGTATCCAGAATGATAGCCGTAAGGGTAGGTGACGACGAATTCTCCGGGGTACGAGAGGCACTTGTTGACCCGGATACCATAGTGTGACAAGAGGTGCTGAGGGGAAATTAGGTAACCCTTGTGTCGCAGGAACTGGTTACAGGACTTGGCATCCGCGGGCCAGATATTTTTCATTGCCCGTTCGAATTTGGGGGCATCGGCTTGCGAGATACTGTACCACTGCTTTGGAGCGCCGAAGTGAAGGTAGTTGATGCTGTATAGATCCACATCTTCGAGATGCCACGCAAAGGTGGCCTTCCACATGCCAAGATAGAGGTATGCTGTGTTGACACCAGGAATCTTGGTACCAAGTACGTCCAAGAGATTTGGGAGCTTGTTTAAATTCCAGGTGTCGGTTGAGTCGTCGAACAAGGTCCCCATCATGTCGGCACCATAGAGAGGAGCCGCATATGTTAAGGTTTTCCAGTAGGCTCTCTCCAGCTCTTCGCACCTCTCGGCGGTGTAATCAGAAATGTCCATTTTGTAGTCAAAGTCTCTAAAGGCCTCCTCATCAATAGCAACAGAGCCCTCGCGGCGGCCATTCTTTCTCCGTGCTGAAACGGACTGCGTCTTCTCCTTGGCGGGTTTTGCCCCTCCCATGCGCCCACCCATTCGGCCAGGGGCGGGTGCAGGCTCTTCCTCAAGTTCTTGCTCTGTAGCCTCATCCTCGACGGATTTAATGATTTCGGGCTTTTCTTCTTCTGGTTCTTCGATTTCGGCCTTTGGCGAGACAGGCGTCATAGGCCGGTCTTCGCGCTCGGCCGCGGCCTCATCTTGCTTGTTCTTGTTCTTCGCGGGACGCCCGCGGCCACGCTTCTTGGGCGCAGCGGGCTTTGGCTGTCTAGGCGCAGCGGGCTTTGCTCTCTGAGGCTTGGGCTTGTCTGTGTTAGCGCGTCGCTCGCCTCGGCGCGCAGGGGGCTGGTGCTCGCTTTGGTCGCAGAGCTGACGCCACTGGGGCAGGTTGTAGGATCGGCCATGCAGAATATTGACCTGTCTGTAGGTTCCGTTAGAGCCCATGATGTCCTGCTTGATCGGTTCGCGGACGCGGATCTGCTTGACCAATTCGTCGAGCTTGGGCTGGGCTTCCTTCCATTCCTGGGGCGGGATGATTTTGATAATGCCGGAGGTCATGCCGTAGCTGTCGACCTTGTTCATCTGTCACGCGTCGCATGGTTAGCCAAAAGAGGGTCAGGCGGAAGGCGGCGCGGTGGCGCGCAACGGAAGGCGGCAGGCAGACGCACGAATTTCTTAAAGTCCTTGAATTGGTCCATGGTCGGCTTGAAGACGGGCACGGTGCCGGACCAATGATCCGGCAGCACCTCTCCGATGTCATCTTGATCCTGCTCGGCGACAGGCGGCTCGGCCGAGGCGCTGAGACCGGGGGGCGTGCTGTCGAGGGCTGGCTCGTCGTCCAGCTCGCTAAGCTCCGAGTCGCTCGCGTCTGATTTGACTGTGTTGTTGCTATCGGGCGGCGAGTGCAGAAAGTTATGCTGGGACGGATTCGAACACTCGATCTGGTCCTTGGGGGCATCGGCCACGGGCGCAGGTGGCTCCGCGGCGACAGGCTGAGCGTCCATGGCGGTTTAAAAAACGGGGGTGGAGAGGAAAACGAGTGGTGGCGTGTTAAAAACGGGAGCGAGAAAGGGAGGCGTTCAGGCGGCAGCCTGGAAGCTGTCCATCCGGGTGGAGGGCATAAGAATGCGCAAGCGCGAGGGACAGAGTATGCGCGGCAAGGGATGTCAATGTGCGTCTTTGTGCTGCTCCTTGTTGGATGGCGGTGCTCGGTGGTGGTGCTGCAGGTGTGTTGCTCGATCTGGGCCGGGGTAGTGCAGCGCTTGGGGCTTGGATGAACAGCCGCAGCAGGAGGCAGGCGACAAGGGAGAGCGCAGCCACAGCACCAGCCACGGGTTCTGATTGGGCCGTCGCCGCTCTGGCGGGTCTTTTCTCTTTTTGGACGGTCGGGTGACTCAGCAAGACGGAAGAGGAGCTTCCTGTTTTGGTTTAGCGGCTCTCTAGAGACTACGCGGCCCCCTCAATCAAACCAGGCACAAGGCAAAAGTTGGCCCGTCCTTCCGGCAAGGAGCACCGGGCGCGTAGCCACAGTCATCCTCGCGAATATTCACTTTCCGGTGCTTTATTTCCTCGGCCGATTCATGATGTCATTGGACAGGCAAAGGATCTGATAACGAAGCGCGATGCTACCACGTCAACTCGCCAGTTTCCAGCAGCTGCACCAGTCCATTGGATCACTGTGCCCCCCTCAAGCTGTAAGAAACCAGATTGATTTCTATCGCTGAAAACTGATTCACAGAATAGCAGCAAATTGGAGAAACGCGCCCGTCGCGATGTATTCTACAAGGCCAAGCTAACTGCTGGTGCCCGCCACGCACTTCACGGCTGGTGGAATCACTCCACCCAGCATCCCAAAGACTGTATCCCACACCTCGCACTCTGCATACCCCATCTCGCCCGCTCGCGTCCTATCCTCCATAATCACGCCTTTGAGCTCTTTACCGAACCGCGGCCACTTCAACCGTGGCGTCGACGGCGACGTGTTCGTCGCCATCTCCGTCCACGCCGCCACCAGCGTCTTGCTTAGCTCGCGCTCCTCCGCCGACACCGAGCAGTTGCCAACGCTAAACGGCTGGTGGTTCAAGTTACCAAACACCAACGGCAGCTCGCCGCAGTGCGCCGCGCCATAAACGTTGGCGGTAACCTGTGTCGGCACGGCGCCAATGCCCTCCACGAAGATCCACGGGCAGCTCGGTTGGTGGTCGAACTGGTACGCATAGGAGCGCGTGCCCGCGGCGTACGCAGCGCGGTGCGTCTTGTACGAGGGACACTTGAAGCTAGCATCCGTCACCATTTGCGACACGCCGGCGATGACAGCCCCGGAGATGCTACCGTTCAGCGCATCGACATATGCTGAGAGTGGATATGTTTGGTTGAGCAGGTTGGCGCCCTTGCCCCATGCACTAAGGAAGTAGTTATAGTTTTCCTCGCTTGGCACGGCATCTGGAGTTGTGTGGAAGTAGTAGTAGGGGAAGACAAAAAGGTTGCTATCGTTGCCATCTTTTCTTCTGTTAGTACGCCATGGTTGCCTCAGTTGTCGCGGATGCACATACTGAAGCCTGAGATGACTGGCAGTTGAGAGCCCACTTGCAGAGGCTGCTGCTGGATAAGGTCATGGTCAATCGAAGCCGAACCGACGTCAGGCTTGTTAGGAAAGCCCATGTCAAAAGAAGAAAGTATCTGTGTTGCTTTGTCACCGACGAGAAATGGCGTCTTTTCGAAAGCATACGTCAAATTGTCGACGGGCATAGATTGCAAGCAGTCGAGCTACGAGGGCGTGGGCGAATTAGTGCGTCTTCGACAATCGACACCCAAGGTGCAGACAGGTTGGACTTACATCACTGGCTGCACAGTGCATAAACTCTGCATATGCAGCGCCAGCCTTCTGTGCCAGGTCATAAGAAGTCAAGTCCTGCCCACCGCCAGACTGCAGAGTTAAGGGAGAGATTAATTCCTTGGCCTCGGGAAGCGTCGACACGACGAAGGAATTGTCGGCGCCGGCGCTCTGGCCAAAGAGCGTCACCCTGTCGGGCATGCCGCCAAACTTGGCAATATTTTCCTTGACCCAGCGCAGGGCCATCAAGTAGTCGCGGATGGCAGCGTTACCCCTGATGCCAGCCGCGTCGAGGGCCAGAAAGCCGAGCGCACCAAGACGGTAGTTGAACGTCACGACAATGGCATCGCTGGCGAGGTTGCATGCATCATAGAGTGGGTATGTGACAGCTCCGCCTGTGTTGCCGCCTCCATATGAGTAGACCTTGACGGGGAATCGGGAGTGCTCATGCGCCTCTGGGGGAACATAAACGTCAAGATAAAGACTGTTCCAAAGTTAATGGTCTAGCTCGCGGGAACTCGGCAACCGTATCTTACCAGTCTTCAGAAGGGGTTGGATCTCGCACAGCAAAGGCGTCTCCGAACTGGATGCAGGGGGCAGGTGGTTTCGTTGCGTCCAAGACACCTCCGGGGTAGGATCCTTCGAGCGCCTTGGGGGCCATGAAGCGACGCATGCCCAAGGGAGGCTGTGCGTAAGGAATGCCCTGAAAGAGCTTGACATTGGAGTCGGGGCAAAGGCCGCCTTTGACCGTGCCTGCTGAGAGCTTCACCTGGGGAGCGGGGGAGCTCACGGGTGTAGCCTCAGCCCCGAGGACAGCAGCAGCGAGGGCGGCCCAGGCGAGCGTTGAGGTGCAGAACATGGTTGCTGAAAGTTGCAGTTATGAAGCAGTGAAGGGGGTGGAGGATGGGTACGGACGGGAAATTGGATCAGAGTTGATGAGGAGAGAATCCTACATAGATATAGAATTCCGGACTGACATGGTATCAGACTCGGCTGTCCGCTTTCCGCGGCGACTTTGCAGTTATCCAGCAACAGCAGCAGGCTGCGGCCGTGCCGATCGAAAGCCTGATCAGTCTGCCGTGACAGCCGGGGGCAGTGAGGGTCCGCGAATATTTCTTAATTAGGACCATCTCGTAGGGCTGTGCTTCCGAGTACGCGGCCGGGCGACACCTCGCTGTAAGGTCCTGGATGCGGCATAGTGTGTGCTCTTACAGAGAGAATCATAGTGGCCAGTCTGAGATGGCTTGCCACGCAAGCTTTTACTTTCGAAACTCGTACGTAGACTCGTCGCACCCACGTTGTGTGTTTGGGTACAAATGGTTTTCTTCTACGAGGAGCCCAGAGAGACTCGAACATGCGACCACAGCCAGATCGCCATGTTCCGCGTTGCCCGAGCCTGCTGTTCAAGGTGGAACGGTCTCAAAACGCCCAGCAGTCAAATGAGGAATATTAAGCGCAAGGCTGAGATGGGGGCGTCACCAGTCCGCGCCTTGATGATGCCTTCGCAAACCACTCGACAACCATCCAGGCCGCGGACCAAAGTCCAAGAGCTGCTGGAAGATGGGGGACATTATAAGAGCAGGAATGGTTGTGCAGTGTCAAAAAAGAACAGTCAATTTTTAAATTACCAGTACGTGGCTGGAGTAGCGAAACCGGCTAAAAGCGAAAAATGCAAAAAATGCAGGTTCCAGGGGGAGTCGAACCCTCGCTGGCGGAATCAGAATCCGCAGTCATAACCGTTAGACCATGGAACCAATGAAGCGGTGCACCGCTTCTCATGGGGTCGGCGTTGGACGTTGGCGGCTGACTTATTCCATTCTAAAAGCAACAGGGCTGGTGCTGCTCCTGCAAAATTCAAGGACCCGGCAACCCAAGCTTCCCAGCCATTTCTTCAATGAAACCAGTAAGCAGTATGAAGCTGCAAGAATATGGTGTACGACACCGCCGAAATGTGCTTTCGGTTGCGAGACTCAGGAAGCGGTAATTTCCAATAGACTACAACCAACTCGCATATACAACACCAATCCGTTGCTACCTACACGCTCTCTACACATTACACAGGCTCAGCTACTTCCACTCTTTCTAGGCTCCTTGACAACCAGCGTGAACGTGAGCATGTTGCCATCCCCGCTCGCTACTTCAAAAGAATCTCTCTTCTCCCAGCCCAATCTGGTATACAGCCTCCGGACATCTCCCACTACGTCAAAGTGGCTCACCAACCCGTGGGTGTCGGCAAACTCGGCAGCCCATCGGAACATGAGGCTCGCGGCGCCCTGGCCGCGGTATTCTGGCAGGGTGCCCATCAAGTCCAGACCTGGAAATCTACCCCGTCAGCTCGCTTCCACGGCGACAAGGGTTTCCTTTTTTCTCTCTTGTATTTACTCACGCAAACTCATGCGGTTGCCAATCTCCCGCTCTTCAATAGGGTCGATCTTATCGTCGTAGCGGCCGAAAAAGTCACGATCCAGCGTCGTGGGCGGCTTGCGCGGAGGCAACTCCATGCCCTCCGGGACTCCTGACGCGCCGTGTTAGTATCCGTACCGTGCATTGCGTGAGGCAATACATGGGTGGTATACTTCACCTTACCAGTTAGAGTGGGCAGAAACTCCCTCAGTGTCGGCGGCACAATCCACCGCGACGTGGCGACGGCCTTGCCAGTCGCCGTATCGGTGACTTTCAAGGTGTGCCACGCCTCGTAGCCGTACACGGCAGGCCAGCGGTCTTTGCTGCCGGCCAGCTCCTCGTCAGAGGAGCGGCTCGGGTGGGTAGCCTTGTTGAACTCATTGCCAACGTTGGCGAGCGCGGCAACGAGGGCGAGCTCGTCGCCGTCGGAAAAGTCAACGTGCTGTAGTTCGAGCGGCATGGCGGGGTGGTTGGCTTGTGAGCTTGAATAGATCTATCCTGGATACTTCGCGTGGTATTTATATGGAGTCCCCGAGACCAGGTGGACGTCAACTAATCTGTACGGATTACACTAGTTACAAATAGCAACGGCCTGACTCAACTGGTCACGCTGCAGGCGTGCTCACAGCCTGGTTTGAACGAGCCAGAATCGAGGCAGCCAACTACGTAGGGAACGCGACCTCGACAGCCATCGCGCTCACAGTAGAGAAAAATATTTTGGAGTAAAATCTCTAGTATGAGAACTTTGGACAGAGCTATTATTCAATTAATTTCCATGCCCTCTTTACTACAGGGGGCAGCGACTTGACAGGTTCAGGGTATGAGTCGCCTATGAATATGGCGTTGAACGACGTAGTTAGTAACGAGCTACACTGTATGAAAAGAAGATTCCTTTAAATCATTATTCTATAGGTAGGAATGGAATGAATGGTGAGGAAATATTCTTAACTCTACACTGCGTTGTTTAGGTCTGTCGCCCAAGCAGGAGCATCTGTCCTCTTTATTGCGATGAGTGTCAGGACTCCCGCAGTGCAATGGGCCACTAAGCCCCTAGCATCCAGCAACGAAGATGATATACAAAGTTCAAGATTTGACTGAGGACATGATAAAAACGAGACCAAACCGAAATTCATGTGGTTGTAGTGAGTCGAGCGTACGAGGTGCTGAAATCCACCAGTCTACAGATGTAGACTCGAAAAGTTATGTCCTACAGGGGTAAAGGCTACTAATCAGAAAGGGGAAATAGTAGGGATTAACCCCCTACTAGCAATTTCTATCCCATGTAAAGTACTAGGATTAGAGGCATAAATACTAGGATTTAAGGTACGAATAATGATATTATTAGTTAGTAGTAGAATTTAGAAAAGGAACTTTTTAGACATTTGACGTACCCCCCGGATTAATACGCCAGGGGTTAAACCCCCTGCTAGACACGACTTTCCGTGTCTTCCTCCGTACATGGATGCCTAAACCGTCCAGGGGTTGTCGTCACTACCAGGGCGACTTCTCCTCAACCTCTACGAAACAACAACCCCGTCTCTCTCGCTGCCCCGGATGCATCACCGCGTCTTTCGGTCCATCTCGCTCGGCGCGCCGCGCGACCACCACGCCATCTTCGTCGAGAGCGCCCCCGACGGGGCCGGCACCGTGTTCCAGGCGACCGGCAACATCCAGAGCGGCATGGCCTTCGAGGTCAAGACGGACAACCGCCCCGAGGCGTCGCCCGGGTTTCTCAGAAAGGAGTACCTGGGCTGGGTGCCTGCCGAGGCGCTGCCCCGGGTCAAGCAGGTCTGCGCGGCCGTGCCGCCGCCCAAGAAGCAGTTCGACGGCCCCAGGCGACTGTACCCCTCGGAGCCGCTCCGGCGCTGCCAGGAATGGACGCGGGAGGCGATTGACGCATTGGTCGCCGCCGGCGTTTTGCACACCACGGAGCCGGAGTAGGGCCCGGTTGTGTCTCTAACGATGCCGCCAAGGCCGGACGCAGATCGGATGTAGGACAGGCGAGATTTGAGAACCCTGAGGATGCAGAAGAATGAAACCAATCGCGGCTAGTGCAAAGAGCTGCCCTTCGGGGCGTCTCAGCCGCACCGCACTGGCTGTCCCGCCTCACTAATTCATGTTAGACCGGAGCCCAAGCGGCGGGGCCGGCGACGGCCAACCACCAACCTATATGGTCTGATTCCGCTGCTAGCCCTGAAAATTCAAGAACATTGCGCTCTCACTCCTTCTCTTCTCATCGTAACGCCTTCTGGTAGCCTTGGTTGTGGCCTCGCACCGTCCTTACACGGAGACGACGAGCTGGCAGTGTGAGATTCCTCAGCCCTAGCCACCCCTCCATCTCACTGAGAATCTCACTCTGTCGATCATAACGGGCAGAAAACTAAGATGACCCCGCCGTCATCCCTCCTGCCCCTCCTCGCCGCGGCGCTGGCCGGCGGCCGCGCATCGGCGCAGGAGGACGGCGCCGCGAACCAGGTCACCAGCACGAGCTCCAAGGTGTGGGCGGCCGTCGCCTTCGTGAACCACGGCGAGACGACGCCGTTCCTGCGCGCCGGCGCCGGCCCGGTGCTGACGCCCGCCGGCGCGCAGCAGCTGTACCGGCAGGGCGCGGCGTTCCGTGGGCGCTACCTCGCGCCGTCGACCTCCGCCGCGGCGAATGCGACGTCGGACGCCGCGCCCATCCAGGGCGTGTCGCAGAACGCCATTGACAACGCGCAGCTGAGCATCCTCGCGCAGACGGACGAGTGGGTGGTCGGCGGCGCGCTCGCGTTCATGCAGGCGCTGTATCCGCCCAACAGCAAGGCCTTCAATTCCGCAGCGGGCGGCCAGGAGCTGGCGGACAACTTTGCCGGCGCCGGCTCCAACACGACGAGCTATCCCCTCGACGGGTACCAGTATCCTCAGATCGTGACGCTGCCTAGCACCGACGTGAACTCGATCGGGCAAGTATATGTGATCGCGATGATACCAGCATTCGCTAACAGACGCCGCAGTATTCAAGGGCAGGTCGGCTGCCCGACCTGGCAGACCGCCTCGACGACCAACCTCACGACCAACCCGACCCTCAAGGACGCCGCGCAGCAGAGCGCCAGCTTCTACTCCCAGCTGTTCAGCGCGGGGCCGCTGCAGGGCATGCTCGCCGCCGAGGACGCCAACTTCTTCAACGCCTACGACATCTACAACCTCGTGCGCTACGAGGTGGCGCACAACGAGACCGTCTCCTCCCGGCTGCCCGACGCCAACGCCACGCTCGCGCGGCTCGCCGCCGACGCCTTCACCATGGCGCGCGCCAAGACGGACCCGGGCTCCAGCACCGCCAACGACACGGCGAGCGTCGCGCTGACCGTCGCCGGGCGCACCCTTGCGAAGCTCGTCGCGAACCAGCTAGGCCTCGCCGCGAACCAGACGGCCGCCGCGGCGGGCGGTCAGCCCCGGCCGCTGACGCTGCTGTTTGGCTCCTTCCAGCCGCTCATGGCGCTCTTCTCGGTCGCCGGCCTGCTCACGCGCGACAACGTCCTGAGCACGCCGCTCGGCAACGTCGCCGCGCCCGGCGCCGCCGCCGTCTTCGAGCTGGTCGGGCAGGACCCCGCGGACGCGGCGCGGTTCCCGAAGCCCGAGGACCTGAGCGTGCGCTTCGTGTACCGCGCGACGGCCGACGCGGGCGACGCGTTCCAGGTGTTCTCGCTGTTCGGCTCGGGCAACGGCGGCCGCACGATCCCGTACCTCGCGTTCCGGGACAAGATGGCGTCCGTCGGGCGGGACGCGGCGGCCTGGTGCAAAATCTGCCAGCCCGGCGCCGCGAGCGCGTGGTGTCGGGACGTGTCCTCCTCCGGCGGCGGCTGCGGCTCGCGGATGAGCCCGGCCGTGGCGGGCGTGATCGGCGCGCTGATCATGGGCGCGCTGGTCGCGTTCGCCGTCCTGGCGCTCTGTGGCATGGGGGCCCTGCGCTGGCGGCGTCGCGGCGGAGAGGGCGCCGCCGGCACGGAGAAGAGGGCTGCCGACCGGGACGTGCAGTACGGGAGCGGAGGGGATGCGCAGGAGCGCATAGGAAGCTGGGAGATGACGGGGCAGTCGGAGGGTCTTAGCGAGCAGATGGGTGCGCGGCCACAACGGAATCCATTTGACGATGATACGACAAGTGACGTGGATGGTGCGGCACCGGTTAGAACACGCGAGGGGTTTTAAGACGCCGCCTTCTAGAACTAGAACGCACAGCAAGAATAGCAGGTAGACATTTACTCTGGCACTGTGGCCCGATGCATTTTGCAACACACGATATTGAGATAGTAGCGCTGGAACTAGAGTACATGTAAGATCATGGCATTTCATGCAGCCGTCGCATCAGTATTTGGACAGAGGGACAACGTCGGCGCAATTATACGCAAGAATGGTCAAGAAGCGCTTGTCGATGGAGCCGTCCTTGCCTCGGAAGCCTTGGTGGAAACGCTGTGGCTCGGTCACACGAATGTCGACCTCTAGAGTCTTGAAGTTCACCAGGCCCTGCACGATGCGTACGTCGCGGTCCCAGAAGGAGATGACGGTCACCTAGCACGTGTTAGAGACAAGCGACGAGAGGGCTGCGCGTTGTGGAACATACGCCGAAGCTGTCCAGATGATTGTACTCGGACTTGACATGGTTGTAGACGGCGACGAGCACAATCGTCTTCAGCTCGCTGGTTCGGAGGCAGCCCTTCTCAAACGGCGTGGAATCCGCGACATAGGACACGGCATGGGGCTTCGCCGGATCAAGGGGCGGATCAAGGTCTTCAGCTTCCTTGGCAGTATCCTCGACATTGTAAAAGACCGTCGACGGGAACCAGACATAATCGTCGGTCGGCGGCACTCCGAGCCATCTTGCTGCATCTGGCTCGCTAGAAGAAGGTCAAATCAGCATGGGTGATGAGAGAATGCTGCTACTGGGCTGAACTCACCACTGCTCTCTCCAAGAGGTCCGTCCAATCATCGAGTCCTGGATATTGCCGTTGAAGCTGTTGGTGGCCCAGATATCCGTCACGACAGCAAAGGCTTCAGCGGTACGGTGATGGTTGCGCGGCCGCGGGTTCTCCGTGATGCGGCGTTCAGCAATGAAATTGTCGAAGCGCCTGGAGCCGTCATCCGTAACCCAGGGCTTGGCCTTGAGCAGACGGGACTCTATGTCGCGCGTCGCCGGGAGGTCCAGAAGCCTGCGCCGAGGGCCGTCCACCTTGCCCGTGGCGAAGTCCATCGCGGTGACGGCGGCCCCGAACTTCTTGAGGTCGTGGGCGGCCGCGCGGGGCTCCTTGAACTTGTTGAGCGGGCCGACTATCTTGTGGATGAAGTCCTTGGGCACAACAGGCGGCCGGGGCCGGGGCTCGGGACGCGGGGGCGGATGCATATCTGATGAGAGAGAAGAGCGATGTGGTCGTGGGGGCTTTGGTGTTGAGGGTGGTGCCTCTGTCCTCGAGCAGGAGGGTGCCATGGCTGTGTTCTTGTAGCTCACTCAATCAATCAAATTCGGCGACAGCTTCGGAGCAGGTTGCTGGCCAGGGTCAAGGGAGAGCGGCGAGATGGAGCGCAACGGCATTGATTCGATGTCAGTTGCCAGACCCTGAGACGCGGGCTTGCAGGCTATTGTTGGCGATGCTGGTGGGGTTGGCCGGGTGACTGTCCAGTGACATGTGGCTGTTAAGCGCCTCACTTGGCCGATGTGGCTGCCAGAGGTAGGCAACCACCCACATCAACATATCAGGCTCGGCAACGGACACCAAAAATAGAGGGAAACGACGTCGGCAAATGCACGATCAGAACTGCCGACGTCTTGTCGTTGCATCCGTCGCGGGAGAACAACTAATTGCTTGGTTGGCGTTCCCCAATACGCATACGCGCCGTTTGCCCTGCTGACCGCAGGATTCTCCGATGTCTCATGGTTCAACGCCACCAATCAATCAATCAGTCAATAATAGACTACAGTTCACGCCGCAGCCACCTATCAAGGTTCGATGCCCTAGTCCAGAGGCG
>LUFD01001091.1:15783-28529 GCA_003025255.1 Cordyceps pruinosa | reverse complement strand
GGGGGGGGGGGATTTATTCTCACCGATATCCTGGAACTACCGACGCCACGTCCTGCAGTTCCTATGCGGGGTGAACTATGAAACGTCGTCCCAGGTTTGAGACGCGGCCGATCCCGCAGGCCGACACAGCTCACGTCAGCTCAACACCCGGTTTGAAACCTTCTCCAGCCCATCACGAAAGCTTGTTTTGATATCCTGCCCCCCCGGCGGCTGAGGGCCACTAGAGCGCGACCGCATCCCAGCGCTCCAACGTCGCATGTTAATCAGCAGCCAACTCCGGGTCAATCTGGTGACAAATCCCAGTGAGTGCCCATTCCAATTTGATTCCAAATTGGGAATCGGATAGATTGGCCTCTTGGCCTGTTTCAACTGGCAGCCGCTCTGGTGGGTTGTCGTGCCAGAAAGCCACCTCTTTCCGGGTGTATCAAAGAAAGACAAGGAAAGTGAAAGAAAAAAAAAGGAGAAAGAAGGGGAAAGCTATGGAATAGCTTTTACTAGGCTGTAACATGTTACCGAACCCTCTGAACCCCTACACACCACCTCTGCCTGACGCGAAGCCTTAGCCTTGACGGCAACTTCACCCGCAAGCTCAATATCCGATTGATCGTGGATATATTATTGGCTCGGGGCCTTTTCCTGTCGCATTTAGCATCATATGGCCCAATTTCAGAGGATATCGGATGATAACACGCATCGCTCTTGGCAGCATCACCAGAGGAGGGCACAAACCTATGGTGCTCGACGGCGACACGCAGCCACATTACAAAGGCTTTCTACGGTCATTATTTATAAAATACCTAATTAATTGTTCTGAAACTACATAGTAAACAAACTGTATGGTATGTCTGCGAACAGAGCTGTTGGCTTGAGCCTCCCACGTGGGCAACTCTTCCCACGGCAGACTGCAGAACCACCGTCTCTCAAAGCACAGTGCTTATAGTAGGCCGCTGGCCGAGTTGGATTATGCCATAATTACATGTCAGTTTCGAGACACCGGCAACAGAAAGCGCTCTCGCCAATTTGTCGCGCCACCGTATCCGCCTCAATTCGAACCATCGAGAGGTCGTGTTCAACCGTCGTTCCCAAGGTCCCAGCGATTCAATCGCTCAGCCACGGAGGAGAAAAGCTACCAGCTGCATGCTCCGCGCGGGACGCGCCCTCGCGCCCTTGCATGTCCTCAAGCGCGGTCCGCGAAGTCGAAGTCCAGCAGCGGCGCGAACGGGTGCTCCGTCCTGTTCGGGGCCTCGTCGCGGGGCTCGTGCGTGCCCGCGGCGAGATAGAGCGGCCGCCAGCCGAGGATGACGCCCTCGCAGCCGGGCTGCCGGCCGCGGACGAACCTGGTGCAGTAGATGCTGGACAGGCCGTACCCGGTGCGGTTCACGGGCAGCGACGGGGGCGCGCCGCCGAGGAGGGCGTCGGCGGCGAAATTGGTGAACCGGGGCGTGCCGAACGGCCCGTGCCTGGTGGCGTTGTCGAGGCGGAAGCTGTTGGACGCGAAGGCGAGGGAGCCGAGCTTGTGGCCGTACGCGACGTCGACGTTCTCGATGAACTCGTCCGGGCCGAGCTCGACGCGGTGCTCGTCGCCGGCGCGCTCCGACCCGGAGTGGAAGCCCCAGTGGTCGCCCATCTTGGGCTGGATGCCGTCGACGCTCAGGCGCGCGCGCACGAGGAGCGCCGTGATGTTGTCCGCGCGCGCCGTCACGGGCGGCGGCTGCGTCTCGGTCCACGCCGCCCAGTCGGTCCAGCGCCCGTACGGCCCGGAGAAGATCTCGCGGTCCGCCTGCCGGAGCACGCTCCGCGGCACCTCGAACTCGCCGGTGAGGTACGGCCAGTACTCGGCAAAGGACAGCGTCGTGCCGATCATGATGGCGTCGTAGTCGGCGTACGCGCGCAGCGCGCAGGCCGCCCGCGCGCCCCAGTTCCACCCCTTCTTCAGCGCCGGCTCGACCTCGTACGGGACGACCATCTTGCGGCCGCTCACGTACGTGTTGCGCGCGTACGTCGGGTAGTCCGCCTCGACGTCGCGCCGCGAAAGCAGCACCTCGCGCCGCGGCGCGCTGAGCGCCGAGAAGGCGTCTCTCCATGTCTGGAGCACGTCTGCGGGCCAGCCCCCGGCTTCGCCCTTGGCGATGGCGTCGGAGAGGAGCTTCATTTGCATCGCGTCTCCGGCGCGCTTTGAGAGTCTCTGGCCGTCCCCGTCTCCGCCGGAGGGCTTCCTTTGCCGCCGGAGTGCGGGAGCCTTGGTCCCGGAACCCGTGACGGCGTTGAACTCGGGTCGTATGACAGACTCGATGTAGGCCGCTGGAAACCCCCATGATTCGCCGTGGTTAATGCCATCGGCGAGCATCGTGACGTGTAAATTGGCCGCGCTGGCGAAATCGGGAAGGGACACCACGGCGTATTCGTCCTGCTGAAACTGAGGGATGTCCTTTCGTAGAACCACGAGAAACGCGTTGTATATGTGGCGGAGAGTTTCGCCGTGGACTTCCCGGGCGTCGGGCGTCGCATTCTGGAAGGCCCGCCATGCGTTCTTCAGGACGTCCATATTTTTCTGGAAGCCGATCCTGACCTGACGAAGATTTCGGAGGTGATAATCTTGTATCTTCTGCTTGACCAGTGCGTCGACCTTGCGAGTCATCTTGCTCCATCCATTGCTGTCCGGGAACAGGGCTCGAAAGAGCAAGGAGGAGGCCGATAAATACGCCAGGGCAGGATTTTGATTGCTTTCACGTGCCGTGCCGATATTCAGTAAACAGAAAGCCAAGGCCAGTTGGATGCCTGTTTGAACGGGAGGCCGCACAAGTGCAGCGGCGGTCATGTTCACCAAGGACCGGATGACATCCTCGTTGACTCTCACATCGAGATCACTCATATTGGCAGGGACTGACGTGTTATCTGGCTTGAGAGCAGTGTGGCCCCGTAGGCCGGGTGAATACCTCGTGGCGGGACATGCGGTCTTGTACCTCCCAAGGTAGAGCAGGTGGCTCAGACTTATTTACATGTGGTAAATAGCATTGCGTCAGATCCAGAAATACCGAAGCACTGAAGCAGCTCCATATCGCTAACTAAATGCATAGGTGGCTGGTGATACTCGCCGCTCAAGAGTCAATGCCAACATCAAAACTCTACCTTGCCAGATTTTCTCAACCAACGCGAGGTATAGTCCATCTTGTGCCAGGCGCTGCAGTCTAGACCCTTATTGAGCATATCTGATGTCTTGAACATTGCCATAGCGCCTGGATCTAGTGCCTGCGCGGCTCGAAATGGCTTCATGGACCACCAGGTGAACGTGTGACATTCTTAGTCGGCGAATAGAGTTCTACCGGGCCTAGAATCTTGGAATAGGATGCCCTCATTCTGTCGCTTCTCAAAGCAGCGTATAGTTAGCCGAGTTGCAACGTATCGCCCCGCCGTGGTGTAAGGCGGTCAAGTTATAGCCGGCGACGATTTCCGAGCCATCATCGAATATGACATCATAGAGAAGAATTGAGAGCCAAGATGATGCCTATAGTGTGGCAGACAAATTTCAAGCGGAGGCGTGTTTCGAGTTTGAAGCTGCCGCACTGATTCGTGTCTGTGAAGCGCGGCTCTCTGCCGAACCTGGACCGGCCATCGCGTTTCCACGTCTCGGGACGGAGGCGCCAGGGATATTTTGAATCTGCGATCGCAGACAACAGAAATAAAGCGGAAGAATACAGTGACTAGCGAAATAATACCACGAAACGAGCCTGGGAAGCGTCGAAGTGGGCATTGTCTAGAGTAGTGTCTGGTACCTGGGGGCTGGGGGTTGGGGGACAGGAACAAGACGATATACTTTGCCGCTAACAGTACGGCCCAATGTAATGCCAGAAGGGCTGCACAAGGGACTAGCCAGGAATCACCATCACCAGTCTTGTTGTAGGTCAAGGCTACTCGCGTATGGAGGGTGCTCTTGGATCGGCCGAGCGCTCCCCTTCGAGCATCGGCGCGTCAGATGAAGCTCTCGGTTCGAAATGGAGCGCCCGAGGCCGTAGACCTAGTGCAATTATCTTGTGGCAAGGGTAATTCCCGCTGCGACGGCCGAGTGACACAGGCCTAGGTGATGTCATTCCAGCAGGCATTCGGTGGCCCCGTAGCAGCGAGCCCAGAGGTAGCCTGCCCGCGATCCTCTTCTCCATACAAGACATGAAAGGGGGCGGCTTGTCATGACCCCGTTTACGGATTTGCGGGTGCGATCTCTGTGTGGGCTGGACTGGAGCTTCGACGTTGGATGACCTGCTTCAGCGCAAGATGCCGGGCAGCAACAGCCGCCACTCCCCAGGTGCTTCTTCCACCAGTGGAACAATCACTTCGCTCACCCACTCACAGTACTCGCTGGGAGCGCCGAGATCGTATTGCAGTACTGTGTCCGAAGTCGGGCCAAAGGATGACCTGCCAGTCATGTACCCGCCTATATGGGAGCAGCCCTTTCTATTCCCTATCTTAGACCTCATTGAATCGTTTGTAGAAATGGGGAATGGGGCGTCCATCGTGGAGGATGCAAATCAGCTCTGAGGCGACTCTGACGACGGCGTGGATGCACAATGTGGTTAAGCTGCGCTACGCCTCTTGGTAGGTTTTACGAGAAATTACAATGCGGGTTGACAGATCTTACTTTAGGGCTATCAATCATCTGAAGAGTTCGCTCTAGGCTACTAAAGGTAAATGTCAAGGCTGGGGGTTGATACTAGCCTGCTTGAACTGGCCAAAGTCCACAACAGAGGACTCCCTTCGCGCCTTCTCCGCCGCAAATACAAGCAGATGCGAATCCAAAATGTCCTCAATCGTGACGCGCAGAACGCTTTGCTTGCCCTCCGCCACCGCGCTGACAAAGGCGCGCGCGAGGCCGGTGTCGCCGCCGCCGTGGTAGCCGCCTTCCAGCTTCGGTGTGTAGTGTTTGCTCGTCCTAGAGAGGAAGTCAAAGACATCCTAGCCAAATGGTTAGTATTCTTGAAAACAGACGGACAAGCCAAAGCTTACAAAGGTAGTCATGTCGCCAATCAGCTCGCCCTTGGTGCCTTGGATTCGTGTGCCGCGCTGGCAGACGGACTCGGTGACTGTACATGCTGTCAGCAGAGCCTATGTGATGCCGACTGAATGCTCTTACATGCAGACATGGTGACGCTGGCCGTGATGCCGCCTTCATACTCAATATTGACAACTTGGTGGTCCACGACGTCGTTCTCGCCCTCGTACACACATGTACCGTAGTTTGTCCTGTGCAACGCCTCCGTGACGTTTTCAATGTCGAGCACTTCAGAATCCACAAAGTGTCTAGCCCACTGCATAGGATATATTAGCGTTGACGAGAGCAGAGGACGGGGACGAAAATGGGTACCTTCTCAACGTCTCCTTTCAGCGTGTCGATGTAAATCTTCTTTGCGCTCCAGACGCAATCCTGCTCGTGCGGGCACTCGAGACAGCGCTTAGCCGAGCCGGCCGCGGCCGGTTTCTGTGACTTTTTGAAATGGCGAAGCGAGCCAAAGGAATGCACCTTGGTGGGCTTGAGGCCGGAAAGATAAAAGTTGACAATGTCAATGTCGCTTTGGCAGTGTCAGAGGGCGTGCCGTGGTTCGCTTGCTGGTTGATCGGTAGACTTACTGGCAGGACTTGGTCATGAGCGCAAAAGACGAGTTCGCCTCTTTGCGCCAGTTCCCGCGCACGTACGAGTGCGCAAAATGCTGGTTCCCGACGGGTTCGATGTGCTGGATGTTGACGATCTCGCCGAGCGCGCCAGAGTCAATGACATCCTTGACCGCGCGATTGTACGGCGAGTAACGGAGGACTGCAGAGCGAAAAGGTAAGCCATGGTTGAGGATGTACTGGCGGAGCGGCACGCACCATGGCCCATGCCGAACACTTTCGGTGATGTAGCCTCTGCCAGGTTGCGAATCTTGACGCAGTCAGCAACCGAGGTGGCCATGGGTTTTTCGCACAGGATGTGATATCCTAGCTCTGCGAAATCCTCCACGGCCTCGACGTGTTGGTGATCCTGGGTCGTGTTAGTCTCTGCTCTTCCCGGCGCAAACCATGCATGTATTACCAGGACGGCGATGATGACTGCATCAGCAATCTTGCCTTTCGCTTTGAGCTCCTTCCAGTTTGAAGACTGCAGGTGTTCCGGGATGCTAAGAGGAACGAGATTAAGTCAGTGATGCACGAAAAAGTCATCCATGTACGCGGCCGGCTTGCCTGTGCTTGCGCGAAAAGACGCTGCATCTGTGTCTGCTCGGCTCGGCCACGGCAACAACCTTGGCCAGCTCTGGGTTCTCCAGAGCATAGGCCGCATACGTCTAACACACGGTATGTGAGCGAGTGCCGCAACGAATCTGCACTGCGGGCAAGACTCACAGTACCACGGCTGCCGGCGCCGACGACGGCAATCGTCACGGGCTTGGCTGCGTCGCCGTTTCTCTGCGTCGCCAATACCATATTCACTCTCTCAGAGCCCCTTGGCGAAATGCTCTTTTAGTATTTGCTATTCACAGTTCTAGCCGCGCGTGACAGAGCAACAGGAAGCAAATGATAATGCCAAGGTGAAGATGGGAAATGCGGGCGCCGTCATTGGCCAAGCGTCCGTCCCAACGTTACATGGAGCCAGCTGATATCTCCACGTGGGGGATCGACAACTCGTCCTCACGGAACTAGGCACGGGGCCCGGCTTTCATTCCGCCTTGAAGATGCTTCGCCAAATCCGGGGTTCAGATGCCTGACTCGCCGGCATCATTTGGGGCGCTGCTGTTCCCGACACCCCGCGAGGGAGAGCCATGAAGCGCGGGATTTCGCTGGCCTTCGCGATAGCACACCGGGGCGGCAGCCCGGACTGGCTGCGGAGAGTTCAACTCATCCCGGCTCGGGAACAACCCGAAGGAATCGTTGCTAGCAGTTAGCCTTGGGGGGGGATGGACAGGCGGCTGTCTGTCCGGGAGCAGGCACGGCCCTCGCTTATACCCCAACTTTTGAACCGACGGGATTTTGAACACGGGCCGTGTCTGGCGGATATTGACAAGTTTCATTTATCAGATCTCCTGTGCATTTCATAACTGCTACCTCGTTCTGCTTCCCCGTCTTGCGCTCACAAGACATCCGTCACCATGGCGGACCTGTCCAAAGTGCGAGTTGGAAGCCTTCGATGTCAGCATCACCGGCCTCCCACCGCCCAACCCGGCCCAGAGCTGACCTCGAAGCCACAGACAACTCGCCATGGGCGCAGGTCGTCATCGTCGGCTTCGTCGCGTTCTGCTCCGTCGGCATGCACAGCGCCATCGGCAACCTCGGCGCCGGCGGCATGCAGGACGTGAGCACCTGTCTGGTCTCTGAATAGAATACAGCGCCCCTAGGGTGCCAAGCAACATCCAGACAGTCTTCTAGTCGGCTATCGATGCCAATTTTGATATGCAATACTTGGTTAACTACACTATTGCAACGGAACAACCCGGGACGCCGTAGTCCTGCCCTCTTACCGCATCACGACGACACAGAAGAGGTCTTCTCCTTTCGCCCGACACTGCTGGCAAGGTGAGGGGGCAAACAACGGTCGAATCCTAGTTTCTCTGTCATATTCGACCCACTAATGCAGTTATCTGGCATACATATTGGGCATCATTCATGTGGATCTGCATCATGGACTCCATCTCCTGCTGCAGGCTGCGTACTCGGTTGCCAAGACTGGCGTCCAGACTCGTTTCGGGCCGTACTTGCCGAACTCGGTGGAATCTGGGGAAGCAAAGTCGTAGCCGAGACTTCTCCAAATAGGCACCAAGAACTGTCAAACTCGGGAGGCTATTCACGGCTACCCGCGTTCTGTAAGCCAGACCGCGAGTGCTTGATGCCGTGATCGGAACGCGGGGCTGCTCCTGCGGATATCGACTTCGTTATGTCGCAGAAGCAGCATCTGTGCGTCATACAATGTCGGGGAATGGCATTTGTTCTCCATGCCACGCCCTTCACATGATTCTTCGCAGCGTTTGGACCCTATACTGCATCTGTTAATTCTGCACCTTGATACGGCAGCCGTAGTCACCGCGCGGTGCCGTATTCCCAAAGAAAAGTACCAAAGAAGGCCGGGGGGTGGTTCCCTGGTATTTGCAAGGAATACAAATAGAGGCATCACTCTGGATAACAATGATGTTTGGTTAGACTTTCACGTTGCTGTGCCTTCTGCAGCCACACGTAATCACTCGACGGGCAAAGATGGAGTCGATACACCATCTCTCTCTAGGCGCGGTCGGCTTGCTATCTTGCATTGGCATTTCTGCGGCGCTTATCTGGAATTTTCTCATCTATCCCGTCTATCTGTCTCCCTTGGCGTCGGTTCCTGCGGCACATCCCCTGGCCAATGTAACACCCCTTTGGATCCAATGGCAGCGTTTCCGCAGACGCGAGTTTACAATCATCACTGCCGCTCTAGAAAAGCATGGCCCTTATGTAAGGGTCGGCCCAAGTGAATTGGCGATGAACTCCAAGCCCGACATGAACCACGTGTATGGGGTGGGCAAGCACAACTTTGACAAGCACCCAAGCTACGATGCATTCATCACTCACGGGTATGTCTACTGCTCGTCCCACTTGACCCGAATGAGTGTACAACTAACTAAAAGCTTCAATAGGCGTCGCAACATATTTACTGCGCTATCTCAGGATCACACCGTGCCCCGACGCCGCGTTGCACCCGTCTATGCGCGCAGGTTCGTGCAGACCAATGCACATGTCCGCGCTATACTGCACGAGATGATCTATGAGAGAATGCTCCCCATTCTGAAGACTACGTCACACTCAGCGACACAAGCAATCGATATTCTCCCTATCCTGCAAGCTTATACTATTGACTTCACTGTGGCTTTCGTCTTTGGTCTTGCGCGCGGCACCAACTTCATGGCGGATACGACAGCGAGAGACGAGTGGCTCGAGGCATACACCCAGTCATATCCTGCAGATTCAATGTTTTGGCTGCAAGAATGCGCTGCATTTACCAAGTGTGCACAGCGCGTGGGCCTTGGCGCCCGCCTCTTGCCCAAGGGACATGACGCAGCGCGCAAGTTTTTCGAGGACTGGACTCTGCGGAGAATGAGGCAGGCAGATGATGCCCTCTATTACAACGGAGACGTTGAGACCGACTTTGAAAGGGGAGATTTCCCCATTTTATACAACGCGGTCAAGTCTGGGTTTGCAAAGTCGGCCGGTCTCAAGGGTCGCTTTACTCCTGATACTGATCAGGAACGAGAGCTTGCAAGTGAATGTTTCGACCATATATGTAAGTGTACCTGGTCCTGCAGGCGTGTTCCGCCATTCGGTTTGATGTGTAGTACTAATTCATTCAACACATGCAGTGGCTGCTAGGGACACATTTGGTAAGTAACGCAGCAATGAATTGAGGCTGAACACACTAAGGGTTTCTTAGGTATCTCATTTACATATATTCTCTATAAAATATCCCAGCATGTCGACGCTCAAGAAAGACTTCACAAAGAAGTCACTTCCATCAAGTCGCCAATCACTGGAAGCGACACCGAACAAGTCCTACCCGACTCCTGCGAGCTTGCTCGTCTCCCTTTCTTAAATGCGGTTGTGCACGAGGGTCTACGTCTGAGAAATAACACGCCCGATGCAGAGCCGCGACTCACTCCTCGTGGTCGCGGCAGCTCCAACATTGGCAGCTTGCACGGTCTTGCGCCGGGCATCCGCGTGGGTGCCTACGGCTGGAGCCTGCACCGCGACGAGGCCGTGTTCCCCAACGCCAACGTCTGGGACCCTGACCGCTGGGTGCAGGCCGACGAGAAGAACAAAACGCCCAGCAAGTATTTGTATGCATTCGGGCACGGCAGCAGAGGATGTGTGGGACAGGAGCTAGCCATGGAGCGTAAGTAGACGGACGGGCTGTATTGCGTGGCTCTACTAGTGATTTGCGGTGATGGCTTCGCTGACAACCGGCCTGCTCTAGTGATGCGCTACGCTGTAGCAGCGATTTACACAAATTACAGGACATTGGTGGCGGATGAAAGCGAATATCCAGGCGACGAGGGCTTTGTTGGGGGCGACTGTCGCGAGAAGCTGTATCTGCGCTTTGGGGCAATTTGTAGACGATAGCGCAGAAGCGACAGCAAGAGCAGCATCAAGTCGGAAGAAAGAAGATGATGCAAAATACAACACAGCATAGCAAGACAGACTAAGACATTGTCATCAGGTACTAGCTGCAAATCGGCCACATGGATCGGGTGCGTGCGACAATGCGCAAGGAGCTTAAACGGCTAGGGAAAAGCTTGGCAACAGCAAAAAGCTGGAGAAGGGAGAGAGAAGGGACAACTCCTCGGGTGACGGGGGAGTCGAGGGAAGCAACATGGCGAGGCCCGTACGTTGGTTACTCCCTCGGGGCGGCCATGTCAGCTCGGCGAGGGATCCCACGCGCCCCTGGAAATTTTCAAAAGAGGGACAAGCACGAATCGGAAGCGGGCAGCAATCAAAGAAGGAGAGGCATTTAATTTTGGGACAAGTGCGTTCTGCGACTGCGCTAGCATACCGCGACGCCACCTTTCATCACAGCCTCGCGCAATGCGATGGGGCCGGCCTAGGGGTCTAGTTTGTGTTTTGTTATTGGGCGTGATGCTGCTGTTCTTGTGCGTAAGCTCGAGTCGTGCCAGCCGGCGGGAGAAGAAACAAGGAGGCGAATCGGTTGCTGACGTCCCCGGAACGGTCTCGAGACCTCAGCTCCCGATGCGTGTAAGCAGAGAGAGCTTGTCTCAGGCCGCGCACGATGCGTTCGGTCGCAGCCCGCACCTCGTCCTGCTCGCCCCCTCTCTTCCCGCCGTCCCAGCTGCTGCCAATCGACCACAGGGCTTGGGGTGTGGGAACGGGTGACGCTGCCGAAAGGGTCTCGCCATGGCGCTGTTGCGCCCCCCCTCGCCACGTTATGACATCAGACCGCCCAAGGGCCAAGATGTGGTTATGCATTGGCGGAAGGACGGGCGCCTCTTTTCTCGCAAAAGGCGCGAGACGAGCCGTCGGGGTCGCACAGCACGGCTGGTCGGCAGCGCCTTGCGACGAGCAGCTCCTTCGCACGCGGCAGGGCGAGCAGGCGGGTGAGACATGGTTGTTCTGCAACGGCGTCGCCAGGCTTGCTAAAGAAGCAGACGACAAGGTTGCGGATGGTCACTCCTACCGTCGAGGAACACGGCCGCCCGAAATGGCCTCAACCCGGCCATGCCAGAAGAAGAAGGCAAGCAGCACTGCCCACCTGCGGTCGCCAGCGGCTACACGGCATGCCGCTCACGGACTCCATCGAGCCCTCCTCCAAGCCCGGCAGCAACAAACCAGCAAAGAGGAGAGACACAGTCTGCGCCGCCGGGGACAGCCCGAACGCTAGGGCGCTGGCTAGCTTGTGACATAGCCCGCCTCGTCGATCCAATGCCAAACCGGCATGCGCCAGCCGACGGTCACCAAGGCACCACAAAGAGCACTGGGCTCCTGTCCGCCGCTCCGTAGGCTGTCGGGGAACCAGCTGAGCAACGGGCTCGTTCTCATCAAGGCTGGCCCCTCCCTCCGCCCTCCCAGGACGGCAAAGTGGCTGACGGACTCGGCGCCTGGCATCCCAAGCATCGACCGCCACCCACTCGTCTGTGGCGACGGTATGGGTCGTTTTCTGTCTTTTTTTTTCTTCTTCTTCTCAAAGAAGCAGCTCCTCCTTTCCTAAACAGGCAACGCCCAACGTAATATGAGGGCTGTGGTTGGTTGTTCCTCCATAACCGCACCAAGCTCCCAGACATATGGCCATCTGTTAGAGAGGTTCATGATGCCCGTTTCGGGCATCCCCAAAGACTTCACAATTGGCCCGTTCCCCATCCTTCCTCTGGCCGGCACGCGCTCAGCTAGGGCATGGCAGGAGAAAAACAATGGGATTTTCCGCAGTCCGCGGCCGCCTAGAGTCCTTCCTTTGGCCCCCTCCCCTCCACCGTCCTGCGGTTCTAGCTGATCAGCTCTTACGTTTTTCTGGCTCTGCGCGGCTGCCCAGCGATGCGTGATATATGTAGAAGGCCTTGGCCGTCCCCAGCCTGCCGTGATATAAATACAAATCGGTACACGGCTCCCTACTGTTGCATTCACTGCCACACTCGCCCTGCAACCTCGGTGCCTACACCTCCCCTTCCTTGCTCCTTTGCAATCCTTCCCTGCGTCTTTGACCAATACCGCTCCTCAGAGACCATACTTGACGCTCCTGTGCATTAGTCTTGTCTCTTACCGTCCTCCCAGGAATCCCTCTTCACCTTCTTCTTTCGTCCCCAGTACCAAAAGGTACCGTCCGAGACACCACAGAGACACCGCGCACATACACCTGCTCCCATGCCTGAAGAATCCGTCCCTGACGCCGCCGAGAAGGAGGCGGCCGCCGAGCGAGACACCTGCATCACCTTCCACGATGCGGACCACCCCCGTCTCGCGCGCGGCCGGTCCGAGGCGCTGCGCGGCCGCGACGAGACCTCGCGCTCGCGCTCGCGCCGGCGCTCCGCGAGCCGCGGCTCCAACATCTCCCGCTCGGAGCTGCCGTCGTCGCCGTACACGGGCATCCAGATCGAGTACCGGACGCTGTCCATCAACGTCGCCGAGTCGCGCGCCCTCGACACGGAGGGGTCGTCGGCCGACCTCAAGGCCGGCGCGGCCGCGGCGTCGGGCCGCAAGCAGGACAAGGCCGACGAGGACTACTTCGCCAACCTCAACTACCACCAGCTCTCGACCGA
>LUFD01001091.1:0-10205 GCA_003025255.1 Cordyceps pruinosa | reverse complement strand
GGGCATGATGATGCTCGATTGGGATGCTGCACTGGGAGCTGCCCCCCCCCCCCGTCCCAGACAGATGTATTACAGGGGCAGGGGCCAAGGACAGCCAGCAGGGAGGGGGTAGCAAAAACGAACAGGGTGCCCTGGACGGAAACGCTCTGCAGGCCAGGTGGCTCCTGCGTTGCTAGCCTCTGTGATTGCGCTGGCCAGACAAGGAAGACGCCGGGTCAAAGTGCAGAAGCCTAGGTTGATCGGATCATGGTCATGGCACAATTGGAGTTCCCCCGTGCTCTGCTTCGGCGTCAGTATAATGAGAGTTGGAACCAAAAAGAGGGGGATTGCCATGCGTGCAACTGGCGTCTGAAAAGCCCAATTGCAACCCTGTTTACCAATGGGGGGCCTCCCATTTGGCTCTTGCGACCGAGGGAGTATTGAGCTGCATCTGCTGCAGGAGGCATGCATGTTGCGGGGTGCACCGACCTGGGATGGGACATGCCTCTGCAGCTGATGGCAGCGCATTGCTGGGCAATTTCGGGATCTGGTGTGAGCCTCCGTTTCGGTCTTGATTCCCTCGCTTCCGTGATCCTCCATCCGTCGTAGCCTCTTCGGTCAGCCTGGCACACCCTTCACGTTCGAATATCCATAGCGAGCCCATTTCCAAGCCCCAGTCATGCCAGTATTCCACGTGCGGATGGTCCACTGTAGCGCCACTTCGATAGTCTGTAGCATTCGCGCCGACAAGAGCTGGCCAACGCTCTTGTTCAGTCCAGGCAGGACCCTTTCGTTTGACCACAAGGCAATGGAAATTGAGTAACGGTGTCCAGACGACAAAATCACCACCAAATAAAACCACCTGCACTAGCGCAACTCTGTCAAGCATGCGACTAGGCCGCTCTGGTGCTCGTCGCTGCAGCCAAGGCGGTGACGCTCCACCAGTTGGGCTGCAACGAACCACACAGAAGGCAGCTCAATGTCATCGCAAATGTCGGCGCAAATAGTTTCGGAGTCTGCCTCTGCTGATTCCACTGCCCCTAGCAATTGCATCCCTGCTGGCCTGCCTTCTCCTGCTCTTTTAGGATATTGCACTTTTTATTACCTTTTTTGTGCTTTTCCCGCGCAAGATGACCAGCTCCCTCCACATCCCGAGCCACGACGCCATGCGCATCTGGCAAACTGAGATGCCAAGTCAGGACAAAGACAGGCTTCCGGTTTCGTAGCCTGGGCTATAGTCGATACAGAACGTGTTCTTGTCGATCCAAGTTTGCCTGCTAACGTGATCGTGGCAATTTGCCCATGGTTGTGGAAAGTCTATTCCATGCCACCGGACTTTACTTGTGGCTCTTGGGGTTCCACACGCACTGCATCCTTGGCGGGCTTGAGGGAGGCTTGGGGGGATCGATATGGCGCAATGCCTTATTCTTGGCCCCTCAGCCGCACCCTTTATTCCGCCATGTCGAGCGAAATATTGACTGCAGGACGCTAAAATTGATTGCTGTACCCATTCGTTAATATGTTCAGTCAGGTCCCGTTTAGGCCAGTTACGAATTTCTCGTTTGGTCGCCGATTCTCTGCCGAGCTTCGCATGATGCTCTACGGGGAGCCAACGGGTCGAGTTTGGTGGCACCAGGGTCACGAGTGAAAAATGAAGCCAATCTGGGAATGGGTGACGAAGCTTTGGTAACATCGCAGACGTGACGGCTGTGGAGGAATCTGTAGATCAGGAGCGGTAGACGGTGAATGGCGCGGCGCCGCTAGAGCCCTTGACCAGCGCTCATGCGCGCCGGGAGTGGGTGTATTGACGCGTTCCTCAATACAGGTTGTCTCGGGAGTTGGTCGAAGCGTGACAGTAAGGCTTGCCGGACATGTCGAGGAATATTAGCATTCTCGATCATGTATTTTTGGCGGTCAATGGCTTAGGTGGCTAGTCTCGGAGAGGTGCCGACTGCGACAGCATGCCAGAGTCGAGCCCGTGCCCAAGCTGTCTTAACGACAGCCGGCCGTGGCACCCTAGCTGGCTATCGGGTCCTCTAGCTGAGAAGCGGCGCTGACAGAGAGAGACAAGTACGCGGATCGGCGTGGTGGCGCATGGCGTTGGACGGGTGCTCCAGACCCAATGCACACCCCGTGCTTTTCCTGGGAGACGGCAAGTTTCCGATGTCTGGGGTTTGGACGTGGCGACTCTAGCAGCACGCCAAAATCTAACGGCGGCCCTGTGGCTCTGGTGCCGGTGGTGCAAACTCAAGCCACTATCAGGAGGTGTGTCAAGCTTTCGGGCGGGCGCGCGAGACTGGGAATGCAGAAAATGATACGGAGCTGAGGCGAGAAAGGGAGGGCTGTCTGACGGACGGGTGGTTTCGGCGCGGACGAGCTGGAGGCTGGAGCTGGCGCGCGGCCCGTCAGCGGTGCCGTGTTGGACCGACGAGGGCGCAAAGATGAGGCTCCCGAGCGCGACCGCGCATCGTCGCTAATTCAAGAAAAAAAAAAATGCCATGGAAAGCAGGAACACGAACGGTATCACAGAGGCGTCTGTGGGTGGTGTTTGCTGATGCTGGGTACGCTACCCAGGGCTCGCCAGGCAGATGAGGCAAATCGGGGGGCTTGGTTGGGGCTGCCACGGGGTGCCACTCAGCTGAGGCCGCACGCGGTACCGGTAGGATGGTTGGTGAGCAAGCCGGGAGGGGAGGGGGTGAGAAGCCACGAAAAGGAGCCACGGGGATGATCCTCGAAGGGGCGGCATGTACTGTATGTATGGCGCATCTGTGCTCACGCACGCCTCCGGGCAGGGTTGAGGGTGAAGATGGCCGGCCAGGAGATAGGAGATGCAAACGCAACGCAGGGCAAGGCAAGGGGGGCGAGCGCACGAGTCACCAGCGAGCCAGGCAGTTCGCAGTTGCAGTTGGACAGACTGTTGGACCGGGCGCGTTGACCAGTTTAGCCGGGCAGCACTTTCGCAGGGCAGTTGAACCCGTTTTTAGCTTTTCCCCCTAAAAGCCGTCTTTCGTTTAACACTTCCCCAAGTAGACTAGCTCCATGGGGCGTCGTTCTGCCTGGCGAGTGGCTAGTGGCTCAAAGGGAATGGCGGAATGCGCCGCACCTGTCACTCGCCTCGCCTCGTCTTGGCCCCTGCCAGCTCCCAGGTACCTGCTCTGCACAGCAAAATGCCGCAGGCTTCCAAGTACCCTCCCGCACGCATGTCCATGGCCTGCGCCACCTCCCCCTTCTCCCACTTCCCTCTGCCTACTTGGGATGGAGAATGGCTTCGCGCGTTTGTCCCCATAGGCCATTCCACCACCCCGGCCCTCCAAACGCACCACATTTTTCACTCGCAGGTCCTTTTGCTCCCCAAGATCGAGGAGAGCCAGCGCCATCTAGACGCCATTGATAACGCCATCCCTCCTCTTTGTCTTGCGCATGAGCCACCCATCTACGCCCTCTCATCTGGTTTTGGTCTCTTCCGCCGCTCAGGTCCACGGCCACACGCCTCCCTTTGCCTTGAAACAGCCTGCTCGGCCAGACGCCGCAGAGGCACGGAGGGTGACATCCCTGTGCCAGGAGCACCTCCTCTAGGCCTCGCCGCCGGCTGCTGGTTGATGGCCTGCAATCACCCCGCAATGGCGGCGTACCGCTGCACCTGCCTCCCACTTGAAGCAACCGTTTACCATTGGTCAGAGCCCGAGCTGTGAAGCCTCGCGATTCATGCCTCCGTCTATCAGAATATCCCTTTGACGGAATACCGCTACTCCGATGCCCGACCTCGCAAATCCACTTGCCAGTAGTGCTGTTCACCGTGTCTTGCCCGCTCCAGAGACATTCCACAGCCTGGTCGTCCGCCCCCCTCCTGCCTGCCGTCTAATTTTATCATCCAACAGCTGCAGCATGCAACAACCCCATCACGGCCTCTCCAGGCCGATTCCCAGTAATACAGCGAGACGGATTGGATTCGCAGCGGCCTCTTTTGTGGGCACTGTATCCTTGAGGGACTCTTTGTGCGGTCGGCCGGAGAATGACAGGTCACACGCTGCTCAGAGTATCCAACAAATGCTGCCAAGACGTGAGCTTCTTTCATCAACAGCAGAATGGGTGTGCCCGTCGTGCTGTACGTTGCTACAGGCCTCGTATGGCGTCGTAGTATCCGCGACAACCACCACTAGATGCCTGCCTACCCCCCGACTGGCACGCTGAGCTACACTGCCTTGTGTAAGCAACACAGGCAACCAGAAACCCTGCAGAGTGCCAATACACCCACCTGGCACATGGGCATTTGATGCACAGATGGTTTATCGGTGGAACTTCCTTCACTAGTTGGATGTAGCCTCGTCGCTAGGCGCACATCTGCTCGCTTTCTCTCTCGCCCGTTGGCAGTGTTTTACCACCAAGGTCACCAGTGGAACTACTGGTGACCTGGATCTGCGCTGCACTTGTCTAGAGTAGCAGTGATGGCTGCAGGCGCGAGCAATCCGCCATGATCCAGACCGCACCAATGAATCTAACCCAGTGTGTTTGTTGCATGCAACCGTCAATCCCGATATAGTTGATGTGCTTGCTGCCCCGCTGGCACCCCGTCGATTCTGTACGCCCAGCGACTCGCCTCCACATGGTACATACACGGCCGACATGCTCCTCTGTTATCTGTACAGATTACACAGTTGGCAATCTTCGGCCCATGCTAGCCCAAAGGGGCACTAACACGACTAACGACAGCAGAGCTGCTCGGACTGAGGGGAGGCCTTGGCTACGGCTGAAATGCAAATGTTGGTGTGAAGGAGCTAGTGTCTCGTCGGCAGTTGACTTGCAGCGTCGCTTGAGGATACGTCGCCGTCCTGATCTTTTGCTTCGCTCATCGCGACTGAGACAGCCATGCCCTCACAAACCAACGGCCAAGGCGCGACACTCGAGGCGCCATGGCTGGCTTGTTCCTAGCCGTTGGAACTGGCAAGCCATGGCTGAGCTTATCCGTGGGATGGCGCTGGTGGCTTGCTCAGACCAGATGAGCTAGCAAGCTGCCAGGAGCTGTCTTGCACCGCTGCCGCTGCGTGCGGCCAAAAACCCCACGGGGGTGGCAGCAGCCGCGGCGTGGTTGCAGGGGGTCCGGGGCATTGGCATTGCTGGCGTGATCCCTCAGCAAGTATCGGAATTGACCAGCAGACGATGGATGGGTGTGCAAGGGCTCTGGATGTGACAGACTGAACGGCTGTCCGCGTATAATCGGACTGACAAGGTATACGAGCGGGTGCAACTTATCAGCCAGTGTTATACTCGTCCAAGGTAGCAGCTACACCACAGAGGCTGCGCACAGCTCGGCCGTGGCACCAGGCCTCGGGTTGTTCCATGAGCAGCACGTACCCAAATGGGACCGCCTAAAACCAGTCGCTCACATGATGGCGTCAACGGTGGCAGAGTTCTGGCAGCCAGTCTCGGGCTCGGGCGAAGGGTAACGCCACGAGGCGTTTCCAGGTGAGGCGAGCGAACAGTCGAGATGTTGCACCACACCAGCAAGATTTGGATAGCAGACCAGCCTGCCAATACGACATGTAGAGAATGGGAAAATGCAGGTCGGCAACGGGCAGCACCACGTACACCTTCCAAATATGGCAGGCACTGAATGGTTGCCATTGGCACGAAAATGCCGGGCTCTACAGATTACCAAGGCAAACCATGACAAAGAGAGCAAGTGAGCATCACTGTTGCGCAGCGGTCATGAGCGTCAAAGCAGGCAGCGAGGGAGGGTGGCCAGGCTGGCCGCAAGTTAGCGTACAGCAGGGGCTAGTCGCCTTGTCTGCACACCCTTCTGCCAGCGCCCCTCATCAAGCCACCAGCTCGCTGGCTTGATCTTGCGGTGACATTGGGGCTGGAGACCATTCCCAGGAGTTTGGATTGGGGAATCAAGCCCAACGGCGGTGGGTTGCATGACTGACCAGCGTCGCAGCATGTTGCCGACCGGAGAGCAGCGCATTCGCTAAAGAGCGGAGAGCGACTTGAACCAGGATTGGTAGATGTGCGCTGCTTCGGAGCCCATGACTCGAAAGCCTGGGGAAAGAGATAGCAAGGCTGCACCATTGTGAGCAGGGCGACAGCACCAGCGGGTGTACCAAGTCGACAAAGTGATCGGGATAGACGGCACTTTCCCATATGGTATTGGTCAGCCCTCGAATGTCACTGCTCGGCGACCATGCTTATCTGGGTGGTGGTGGGACGACACCCACGGACAGGGGACATCGGCTTGGCCGTCGCAACGAAGCAGCTCTTGTTTGGAAAGTGACCCGCGGCAGAAGAATGTAGCAGATGCGCGCGGGTCGGGCAGGGCGAGCAGTGTCAGCACCCTCATTCGCTAGTCTCCGCAAAGTCCGACCAGGCGAAGAGTAGACGTGGCTTGGCCAAAAAGAGAATTTTACAGCGCGCGCAGCCAGCACAGGATGCGCAGCTGACGGGAAGCCAAGATGGAAGCAAAGGGGACCCAGTGAGTGCATCTGAATCTTGAGCTGATGAGGAAGGGTCCAGGCGACGGGTGCGTTTTGCAATGGCACGGAAAAGCCGGTGAAGGCGAGACAGGAAAGACGGAAGATGCAGGAGTTGATTTTACAATTACGCGAACCTCGAACATATTGGGAGTATTGATATTGGACGAACAGCACGCGAACGAGTTGGGAAAGGGGGCGCACCGTGACATTGGCGCGCAAGCACGGTTCGTGTCAGAAGCTTGTGTGGTGCGGGAGGCGTTGAGGCAACGGGCGGCGCTGGGGAAACCCACATAAAGGGGATGAAGAGGCGGACAATTCGGCATGTGGGCAAATCGGACCACCGGACATGTCTGAGTGATATTCCTGAATCACTGCCAGCCTGACTACCAAGAGGCCGTGGCAAGCCGGGTTGGTTTGGGCAATGTGCTTGATGTTGCTGATGACGAATTGCGAGCGTTGGAAAATACTGGTCCCCTCGGAGGCACGGAAGAACACCGAGCGTTGACGTGGGATAGGAACAGCATCGAGCTAGGGTGCCATGCATGCAGAGACAGGTCTGAGTCGGAAGACGCTAACACAGAGTTGGGCACACGAGGCGAATGACGACGGTTGGTTTGCTCGGGGACGAATGACAGCGATTGGGATGAACAAGACAGAGGAGAGAGCCCTTTGACTGCAGGCTAGTCGCTATTTCTGGGTTGCATTACTGGTCGCTGCGGAGCGCAGAGTTGCACGTCCCACATCGCGACGGCCCCTGTCAGCTGGGCACTGGGGTTGAGGTCTCCACTGGCGCCTGGGATTGTTTCTTCTTTCCTCCTTGAGTCGGGCTGGAGGGCAGGATGGAAGGGAAAAAGAAGATGGATGGTGGCGAGGACGGAGAGGCAGGGAAGCGGGGAGAGGAAGGATGCGAGGGGGGATAGGCGGCAGGCTGGCCGACGAACTCGCGGGCTGCCCGGACACTCCCTCGAGAGCACGAGAGGAAACAAGGGTGCTTCGTTTGGTATCACGCTGGCTATTTTGGGCAGGGCCGCTGCGGGCAGCAGTGTGCAGCAAGGCTGGCAGAGGACAAGGACGCAGTACGGCAGGTAAGAAAGGATGGGCAAACCGTCGATGTGGTAATGCGTACTGCGCAGCACGAGAACAGGAGGAGATGGCTCTGCGAGGCGCTCACTGGTGGAATGGACAGTTGCTGTGGACTGGTGCGGTGTGCAAGTACAAAACCGGTTAGCGGAGGGCAACCGAGGCCTCTGCGCAGGCCATGGGGCTCAGTCAGTCGTCAGTGAGGGCACCCCCATCTCTTGTCCGACAGACAGGTTTGTCTGCTGGATGCAGGTTGTTGGTGATGTGCTACCTGCTGTGGTGTGTGGACGGACAGGTGCGTCGCACCAGGTTGCGTGGCCACCGAGGCAACCAAGGTGTCGGGCTCGTTGGTGCCTGCCAGCGTCGCGCAAGGCCATTGGCGAAGAAGAGGAATACCTGCAGCACCAGGGAGTTTATTATCCTAGGTAGGGAGCGGCGTGGCGGCATAGCGGCACAGCGGCATGGCTGGGCAGAGGTGGGCGGCGCCCAGGGGTAGGTAGCCTTGACAGGTAGCCGTGTTGGAGATTGATGGAAGAGAAAAGAGTGGTCAATTGGCAGGGCGATTCATTGGTAGGGCGATTCATTGGCAGGGCGATTCGCAATTGGGAGGGCGTCATGTCGTGCTTTGACATGTACCAGATATCAGCGGTATTTACCAAGACTTATTACGGATGAATGGGTACTGGGGGACTCGGGCTGTCGGTGTTAGTACAATCGTGTTATCAAGAGGACCAACGGGGAAGCTCCGTTGCGTCGTTTCGTCGGCTGTAGGGCGGGCGCGAAAGAGCTAGAGTGTCGCACTTGGACGGAGGAAGGTTTGTGATGAGCGTTGGGATCCGCGGGCAGGCAAGGGCAGCCCCATGTAGGAGAGGGTCGTCGGAGACTATTGCAGGATTGGTTGGTGGTTGGTGGCTGGTGGTTGTTGCTTGGCTGCTGGGTTCATGATGCCATTTATGTGATGAGATATAGGTTGAGGGGAGATGGAGGATGGACGGTGATGCAGGAGAGTATATGTGTGTCATTTGCTTGGAACAGTTCCAAGAGGTGATATCAGGTTGGTTCCGATATGTGTTGGCAGGCCATGTGGCGGCGGAGGAGGCCGGGTCTTGGGGGGTGGAGGGTTGTGTTCGTCGGCTGCAAGCCATATCTATGCCGGTCCACAAGACAATGGAGGAGGAGGGGAGGTGGGCTCGGGGTGGGTAGCTGTGGTTTGGGGTGTTTCTTTGTTGATGACTTGGCATTACTGTTATTTATTGAGGCGGGAGGGATGTGAGTGAGAGGGCATGTGTGGAGGAGGGCTGAGAGGGCTGGGAGGGCTGGGAGGGATGGGAGATGACGGTGACAGTGTAGCGGTTGTCTGGTTGATTGTGCATCTCTCTTTTGGGAGAGCAATATTGGTCAGGATGGGATGGACATGGAGCTGGCATGGACAGGGACAGGGACAATCTGTTGTCGGACCCGGTGTTGCCGGGCGAGAGCTGGAGAGCTGGAGGTGCGGCAGGCATTGGTGCAGCGTGTATGGAGTGCAAGTGGGTAGGATCCGCGCGAACCTGGAGATGCCGTGTTTGATTCCGGGCTCTCTTTTTTGTGCTCTTTGATTTGGTTCGTGTGGACAGCCAATGCGAAGTCGTGGAGGACGGGCTGGTGTGATACGAGGGGGAGAGGGCAGGATCTAGAACGCGGTGCAGTGGTTGCGGGAGCCTCTTTTGGCGGTGACGAGATGTTTTTTGTGCTTGGGATTTCTCCTTTTTTTTTCTTTTTCTTGTTCCTTTATTTTGGCATTGTCCCTGCCATTCTAGATTGCAGGAGGGCAGCCTTGGGCGTGGGTTCGTTGTCGGAGGGAAATACAGGGAGGCAGGCCCGTCTGGGGTCTCCTGGGCAGCTGAGAGAGTGTGCAGGGCCCCTTGGAGCAGGCTGTGATTTTTGTGGTTTTTGTCGATTTTCCCTTTATTTTTCTTAGTGTGTGTCGGATGTCACTCTCTCCTCTCCCAGCGGCCACCGGCGAGGCAGAGACAGCAACGCATTCCTCCTCGCGCGCCGGAAGCGTCTTGTTTTATTTTTCCATGGACTGGATGGCGAGCGACGAATGAGGCCGCATCAGCATCAGCAGTGGCAACAAGGTTCTGAATGCCTCGGGCGCGGCCTCGTAAGCCCCAGCTGGACAAGCCAAGTCAGCGGCGAAGCGTGACATTTCCAGTGGCTTTGGCGTTTTCGTTTCCCCCACATCTCGCGCCTGACATTGCAGCTTTCTGTGCATTTGACTGTCCAGTCTCCAGTCTCCAGTCTCCAGTCCAATCCATTTCCATTTCCATTTCGGTTCACGTTCCAGTCACCCCTCCCCTCCCTCCTCTCATCTCTCATCTCTCACCTCACCCCTCTCGCCTCTCACCCCTCACACTCACACCCTCCCTCACATCCCCGGCTCTCACCACACGCCTCACCTCACCACACCTCACCACCCTCACCCTCACCCTCACTCACTCACTCACTCACTCACTCACCCTCACCACCCTCCCCTCATCCCCTCATCCTCACCCTTCATCTCACCACACACCCTCCCTCCACCACATCCCTACGCCCAACACGATGCCCGACTCGACCTCTTCCTTCTTCCTACTCTCGTCCTCCTGTCTCTGCCTTTTCTGCCCTCGCTCTCTCTCCGTCCCTCTCACCCCCCCC
>LUFD01001090.1:16957-42941 GCA_003025255.1 Cordyceps pruinosa | reverse complement strand
TTTTTTTTTTTTTCACTGTTCTGTTATACCCATACATCACGATTGAGCGCAGCATTCCTCTCCATCCCTTTTACATATATGCTACATACGAAGTTTAACGAATTTATGACCATTACCAAAATTCTTCCCAGCCCCCCTGCTGATGGGGGAACCACCTCGCCCTGGCCCGAGGTCATCCATGTGTAGCAACCTGCGTGGTAGAAACCCGCTGGATTTGAAGGACGCACTGTATAGCTAAAGCAGCAGCATATTGACGAATCATAAATTTCAACATCTTGCGTACTATATATATAATTTGTTGGTTAAAATAGGGGGTTGTGGGGGGTTTGGCTCATAAACACACGACTCCCGTTCGTACATGGCATGATCCTCGTTCCTTCATAATATCAAACAAACAACTACAACAACAACAATAACAACCTCATCTGGGTGTTTAATCTTCCGGCGGAGAAAACTTCCCAGTTTTTCCTGCCACGTCCTCTAGGTACGGACGTCGGGCTGGTCGCGGCCGACGTGCTCCTTGAACTTGAGGAGCTCGGTAGCGAAGCGGACCTCGTCGCGGAGGAAGTCCTGGGCGTCGAGGTCGTAGGTGGCGGGGTCGCTGCTGTGCTGCTCGAGGTAGAGGCGGATGGTGGCGCCCGAGGAGCCGGTGCCCGAGAGGCGCACGACGATGCGGCTGCCCGTGGAGAAGCTGGCGTATAGGCCCTGGTTGGACGAGACGGAGCCGTCCAGGTCGGTGTAGGAGAAGTTGCCGGCGGCGGTGACGGTGCGTTCTGCGATGGTGTTAGCCCAACTTCCTCAGTCTTCTTTTCGTAGCTTGTCCGTGAAAAAACGTACCACCAATCTTGCTGCCGACAATGTTGGGGTTGGCCACCAGGGCCTTGAGCTCGCCGACGACCTTGTTGGCGCCGTCCGAGTCGACGCCCTCGTAGTCGTAGCGCGTGAAGAAGGTGCGGCCGTACTGCGTCCAAAAGTCCTTTTGGATCTGCTTGATGGACGGGGTGGTGCCGGGGTTCTGCACGCCGAGCGCCGCGATGATGTTGAGCCAGGCGACGACGGCCCAGAGGCCGTCCTTCTCGCGTATGTGGACGCTGCCCGTGCCGAAGCTCTCCTCGCCGCAGATGGAGAGCTTTCCGGCGTCAAAGAGCGCGCAGAAGAACTTCCAGCCGGTGGGCACCTCGTAGCAGTCGAGGCCCTGGGCTTTGGCGACGAGGTCGACAGCGCCCGAAGTAGGCATGGAGCGGGCGAGACCGCTGACGCCGTTCCGCTGGAAGTACGGGATGAGCTTGGCGTGGTGCGCAATGATGGCGAGCGAGTCGCCGGGTGAGACGAATGCGCCGGCGCCGTAGATCATGTTGCGGTCACCGTCGCCGTCTGAGGCGGCGCCGAAGGGGATGTTGTTCTTGTCGACGACCTCGACGAGCGAGTGGGCGTAGACCAGGTTGGGGTCTGGGTGGCCGCCGTTGAAGTCCGGGCTGGGGACGCAGTTCTGGGTTGCTCCGGTCAGGCCCAGTTCCTTGTTGAAGATGGCGGTGCCGTAGGGGCCCGTGACGCCGTGGAGGCCGTCGAAGAGGACCTTGAAGTCGGGGTGCGCGGCAAAGAACTTCTTGATGACGTCAAAGTCGAAGATGTCCTTGAGCATTGCGACGTAGTCGGCGGTGCTGTCGATGATCTCGACCTCGAGCGCGCCGTACGTCTTGGTGCCAATGGTGGCGATATCGACGTCGGGGATGGAAGCGAGCTTGTAAGAGGTCAGGGTCTTGGAGGTCTCGAAGATCCTGTTCGTCATGGATTCGGGGGCGGGACCGCCGTTGGCCAGGTTGTACTTGATGCCGAAGTCCTCCTTGGGACCTAGAGGCGTCCAATGGTGAGCAAAGATGCGAAGGGTGTAACTTTTGACAGGTTTTATACTTACCACCGGGGTTGTGGCTAGCGGTTAGGAGGATACCGCCGGTAGCTTTGCGAAGGCGGATGACGTGGCTGGCAGCTGGGGTCGACAGGATACCATTCTGGCCGACGAGGAGCTTCTTGACACCATAGGCGGCGCCAATCTTGGCAATCAGCTGGATCACCTCGGGGTTCCAGTAACGGCCGTCGCCACCGATGACGAGGAAGGATCCTGCAAAAAGGATGTACATGCAAGGTTAGCTTTGGTTAAGTAGGCAGCAGGGGGGCGGAGAGGTGAGTAGGGAGGGAGCTCTTCTCACCCTCAACGCCCTCAGGGATGGAGAGGAGGATGCTGGCCACGAAAGACTCGCTGTAATGAGCCTGTTGGAAGGTGGTAACCTTCTTTCGAAGGCCAGAGCTGCGGAATGGCGTTAGAGCAACGGGGAAACGGCGTCGGTGGTGCGCAGGTTGCAGAGCTCTGGCGGACAGGCCACTTACGTTCCGGCCTTTTGGTCCTGGAAAGGCGTAAACTCAACAGTCTTGAAGTCCATGGCGGGAGCTCTGAGCAGCTAGTTGAGGGCAGATATTTGGTGAGAAAAGGCGAGCAGACGGGATATGCATTGAGGCAGAAGACTTACGGGAGAAAACAAGAGAAGAAGAGGTGAGAAGAGTGATTGAGAGAAAAAGAGGCAATGAAGAGGTGGGAAGCTATCATTAGCTTGGGACTGCCCGTCGTCCCATGGTGGGGTTCGCCATTGGGTGAGGGGCACGGCGCCAGTGCGGTGAAGCCCAACATCCGCACTGTACAGGTGCTGGGATTCCTGGTACACCGCCACAGTGCACGTGTGGTGGCTACTGGTGTAGAGGCGGACGTGTCTGTAGTAATGTAAGTAGGGACCAAAAGAGTGCAGCTGCGGTAGAATAATTGTTGGGGATTGTTGGGGGTTTATGCTGAGACTGTTGATACAAAAAAGATTTTCGTGCTGCTACGGCTGTTGAGCATGGCTACAACATCGAGTGATTCTACTACCCATTGAACATCGACTGGCTCGACATGGCGGGTATATACATGTCTATGCAATCATCTATGCCAAATCCCAAATATCGAATCGGGGTTTTATGTAAAAGAGACGTCATTCTTGTCGCTTGAAAATTGCATCGCGATAGTACTTGGCCTCCTCAATGCTCTCCAAAATATCGTCCCTCGCCTTGTGCTTGGCTTTTTTGACGGGTACATTGGCGAGAATATCCGCGCTGCACCATCGCCTGGCAGCCTCCTTGATCGCGCTTACATCGAGAATGCGATGATGCAGATGCTTCATGACCTTTGTGTACGGCTCCTTGCGCAGGAACCCCCGGTCCGCGTAGACGCTGTTGCCGGCCAGCAGGGCCTTTTTCCGCTCGGGGATGAACTTGGTGATGTATTCATACAAGCCTTCCGCAGCCGCCTCCGGGGTTACTTGCGACGCAAGCACGGCGGCAGTTAGCCCGGAGCCTGCGTGTGTGCTTGTACACCAGTCATCCATCTGGTTCATTCGTGATTCGGGCCAGTGAATCACAGCGTGAAAGCCCTCTTCGTCGATGAGCTCCATGTTACCTGTGGTCAAGATGCAGAATATTTCAATGACCTCCTCCGTGTCTGGGTTGAGACCTGTCATCTATCACAAGTGGGTAAGTCAGTTTTCTTAGCAAATGGGCTGAGTTGGACATACCTCACAGTCTATCCATACTAGGGGATCATCCGTGACGCCACCACGAGGGTTGCCCTTAGACGCGCCCGCTTTGGATGGCATGACTGCCGTACGGCGTTTGGCTGCTGCTGATGATTTTCGATAAAGGAGCCAGGTGGGTAGTGATTTCTGGGGTACTGGAGCGGCCAATAAGGGATGGAAATACAGGGGTGACGATGTCCGATTTAGTATGTAAAAGCTGGTTGTGGTGTGAGTGGCATGAAGTACCGGTGGTTGTTATTGTTGAGAGAAATTGCAGTGATGAAGTGGGCCTCACTACCTAGGCGGTGAGCCGTAGCCAAGCTGTGGCTTTACAGGCGGGCTCGCAGTGGCTAAGCATCCCTCACAATTACGCCTGCTGCCATTCCCAAACTCGCTGGAGACATCGCAGCTTGCAACGCTTCCTCATCTGAAAACCTCGTTACCTGATTCGCCCAGTTCACCGATCCACAAGCTTCACTGTGTGGAGATTCTCGCTAGCCTGTTCTTTTGCGCGGAGAGGCCCCGAACTGCATGGGGTCGCTGTGCCATCTCCAAACTGCTAGGTACCTGCATCTATCACAGGCTCACGAATGTGCAGTGCACAGCGCTAGGGGATATAGAGATGTAACTTTTAGGCACGATGTATCAATATCTCTTTACACTGCATGGGATCAATAAACTATCATCTCCCACCGTACCGCGGCGGCGAGGCGCATTTCAAAAGTAAGCCACCAAAGCCTCTCCCTAGCTGCCGCACAAGGCGTATCCTCATCTGTCAGCCCCTTCATTTAGCCAGAGAAGGATAGTAGGGGGATGTGCTCGCTAGCCTGTTCCGTTGCGGACCGCAAGGCGCGGCTGGTGAGATCCCTCAGGAGCGGGTTCGCCACTCGATGGCCGAGACGGGAGACCCGTAGCACGATCCTCTGCACGGCTTGGCGAGTCACCTGCGCAAGCGAGCTTGCGGTCCGGCCTAGGACGGAGATCACAGCCTCAGAGGCGCCCATTTCAACGCTGATTCCGAGAGCGGCAGCGCTAGAGGCAAGGAGCGCTGACCCGTCAGCCGACGCGATAAAGGCGCCTGCGGCGGCGATGGCGGCACCGGTCACGATGCCGAAGAACCACGAAAGAGCCTTCTCGGCCGCTGAGGTGACAGAGCTGCCAGAGCTGCCCTTTGATTCTTGCAAGTCGGTTTGACCTGATGAAGAATCTGGGCTTGTTGACTTCGTCTCATCAGGTTGTGACTTCGTCTCCTCAGGCTGTGACTTCGTCCCCTCGGGTTGTGAATCACCGGAGGTCGACTGCCCTATGGCGGCTGCCACCCTTTTGCAGACGTCTGGATACATGGAATTGTAAGTGGTGACCTTCGCGGGATGCATGGGTGCATTTATCTTGTTTCACATACCTTGCTCTGCTCGAGCTTTCAGTCGTTTGCCGCTGGCTGGCTTGCTGGGCAGGCAGCTGGAAAAGCGAAGACCCAGGCGGGCCATTTCCTCAAGAAGCTGAAGAATACCAGGAAAGCTCTGTACGAAAAGATCATATATCTCACGGTGGTCTCGCTGAAACGATTCAATGCCGGCATCCAGATACTCCCGCAGCTGTTGTTCCGCAGTTGTGAACTGCTGCTGCACCTGTTGAACGAACTGGGGCCACGAACTCCGGCCCTGCTGAGGAGTTGACTCTGTCGCAGTACGACATGTTAGCAAAGATGACCTTGGATGCGGCGAGAAGGGGAGGCCTCATGTCATGACACCGAATTCTGAAAAGTCAAAAACTGTCCTACATACCGGATGGCGATGCCTGATCCTGGCCATTGGCCGCCTGCTCAGACTCCCACGGAAAGGACGAAAGGTACTCAAAGGTGCCAGGATCAAAACACAAGTCCTTGTCGATCTCGGCCGGGTTACTCAAATAGGTACCGATATCGGGACCTCCGACTTCGTTGAAGACGCTGAGAATTTCTTGGACGCTTTTTTCGCATTGCTCCTTGGCACCCTTGGACTTCTTAGCCGGCGGCTGGGCGCTGCAAACGGCTCCCTTGACATCAGACACGACTTCCTGCATCGGGCGTTTCTGGCCTTGGGATTTGGCGCGGACGGGCCCCAGCGCCTTGGAGGCCTGGCTCGTGCAAAGGCCGCTGGGCCCGGCAACGGCGTCTGGTTCCTGGTGTGTCTCGGCAGACGACCCGCCGAAGGATCGCTCGCAGATGGCCGCGAGGTCGCGCGCCGTCTGCTCGACCTTGCCAGGGTCGCGCTGCGGGAAGCTCGACTTGAGAAGGCTCGACGACTTGTCCCTGCAGGCCTGATCCGAGGCGGCGCACAGCTTCTTACCGGCCTCCGTCTGGGCGTGGGCGAGGTTGCGACCCTGGTCGGTGGGCGAGATGCTGCGCAGCAGAGGCAGCGTCACGTAGCCGGCCAGCTCGTCGCATCGAGCGTTGGGCTGGGCCTGCGATGCCGAGGCCACAGGTGCCCACACTGGGAACTGCTGGCCTCGGCGCCAGCCCACCTCGGCGCCGTGGCTGTCCATGAACTTCCGGGCTCGCTCGCGAATGGACACACCGGCCGTCTGCTCGTCCTCGGACTCGTCGGAGGATTGGCTGCTGTCCGAGTCACTGTCCGAGCCGCTGTCGTCCGAATTATCGCTCGGAGCCCGGCCAGCGAACGAACGCATCGTCTGGGCGTCGACGACCCCCGCTTCCATGCTGCCACCAGCCGCTTCGGCCTCCCCCGTGTAGGCGGGGTTTCGATTGAATTGAGCCCTGTATCTGTCCTGGTATTCTTGGTGCATGGCTTCGACATTGGCGCGGATCCTGTCTCGGAGCTGCCGCCCGGTGTAGTTCTCCTCCTCGTCGCGGCCTCGGTAGATGTCCTCCTCCACGGCCCGCCACGAGACAATATCTGTGAACGGAATGGCCCCCATGGCCGCCCACTCTTCCTGCCAAGGGTAGCGACTTCTGCTCCCCGGGGCCACATTCACACTCAGAGCGTTTGACCTTGTGCGGACGAGATAGATATAGTCGCCCACCTCGGCAAACCGCGCGGCCACGCCAAACTCGGCCGTGGTGGACACGTACACGGTTGGGTTATTTGTCGTGTCAAAGTAGTTGTGCCAGTCGATGCTGTACGCACTGTCCTGTTGCAGATGTGTGGTGTCCGTGGCCCAGCCCAAGAACCCCCTTGCTGCTCTGATTTCGTCAGGGGATCTTTTATCCACGCGGAAGACGAATTTTGGTTTCCGGGGATTATCACGGCCTTCCAGAACCGGCTTGGCATCGACTCCGGCCACGTAAAGGCAGACGAGCCAGGAAATGGCGGCGTACAAGGCCAAACAAGGCCAGTGAATGCGCAACATGGCGAGCGGCGTGCAATAGTCACAGATGATAACAAGAGAGAAAGGAGAAAAGGCTCCTAGTGTATAAGGGAGATGTTGAAGGGAGATGTTGAAAAGGAATTAACGAGAATTCTGCCGGACAGAAGCACCGCTTACTTATACCATTCACACAAGGCCTAACCGTGAGTACATACGCTACACGGTTCACAGAATACTTGATATGCCTCATCGACATAGTAGAGCCGAGGCAGTACTTGGATCCATCGCGCGCTTCCGTTCTGTACACACTGCGATTATGCTCGCAAGACCAAGGCATCACGACCAGGGCATCAAGTCCAGGGCTGGCATGTTCGGTCGAGACCGGATTCCATGACTCGCCATGAATTATGGGATCAAGTGGCTTTATTCGACCGTCGGATAGCATATGCAGCATTCACAATGCCATCACGTGGTTTAGTTACGGCATATTCATGCCGAAATACTAGCCCCCACGCCGGCCCGTTGACGATACTTGGCAAACCGGGGGATTACTGCTTCGCCTAACTACAGGACTCACATCCACTCAGAAGCAAGGAATTCATCACAAGGAGACAGGGGGGCTATTCATGGCATTTCCATAGAACCAACCAGCTCCCTAATACGCGCTTTTTTCACGCATAAGAGCTTGTATTTTATGCGCAGTAGCATAGAGTGCCGTACATGAAGGGACGCGTCGGTAAGCTACAAACCGCCTAGCCGCTAACCCGATTTTTTCAATACATCACATTGCAGTACTAAAAACCGATAGATAGATGTAGATATCATTTCGGCGTGTAATCTCGTATATGTACCATACGGGCCCTTTGTAATATAGAGGGCTATCTCCTCAGTCTTCTTACATTGGCTATTCCCTTCCCTGCCTCTCCCTCCCCCTTCTCTTGTCAGCGAAAAGTTTCCCATTATACGTGTGTTGCTTTTGTGTTTACAGAGCAATGCGTCCCCTCGTCGTCACTACTCTCTTTGCAGCCGCCTCAAGCGGCCAGTTCCTCGGCCCGCCTGACCCGGTGCTCCCCGGCCGCGGCCGAGAGATGTCCGGTGTGACGACGGGTTTCGAATCTCGCGTTCCAATAGGAAAACGTGCAGATTCGGCCGTTATGAAGATTGAAAAAATTCCGCAAGAAAACTTGGACAAGGCAAAAACAATTCTGTCGTTGGCCTTCAAGCAGAAGGGCCAACTCGAGAGATATAACGAGACCGTATATCACCTTGAGGACGAGGCATCTCGTTCCTCGGCATGCTATAAAAACTTCGAGCAGCCGGGCCAACAGGCTCTGAACAAGTCGCTCAACATTGGTGACTGCGACATCCAATACTTTCAAGTCCAGTCTTGGCTCGCAAAGGCGCACGCCACAAGGGAAGAGCCCGATTTTCCTCAGAGCTCCTGGCTCTACGACGAGAACCTACCGGATGTGCGGGATGGCCGCGACACTTTGCAAGGCGACAAGACCGAAAATCTGCAGGACATCCTCAAAAGCTTGACAAAGATTGCCGGGGAGGCAGCGACGAGAGACAGCCAGAGGCAGCGGCTCGAAAAGTACTATTAAAAGCTGAAGGAACTTGACGTCACAATCTCGGAGACTAAGGAATGCTACACCGCGTTCTATGACAAGGCCAAAAAGGAGGGACTCGAGTTAGTGGAGGACCTCAACGCCGCCAGAAAGCCTTGCGACGAGGGCTACGACAAAGTTGGGGCCGAATTCGGCGAGGCTCGCAAAATCGCCACGGAGTCCGACTTCCCGGGCGCAGATGTCCTGGCGCATTTCCAGCTGCCCAACCTGGGCGAAGGCTCCGAGAGCAGCCAGGACAGTGAGACCCAGAAGTACGGGGAGGCGCTCGAGGAACTTACAAAGGCCAAAAACGGCACGGCGGACGTGATCAAGGAGGACAGCGAAGACGCAGAAATGCTCTATAAGGCCATGGTTGACGTGATCTTCCCGGTCGTAAACGCGACGCTGCAGAATCTGACCCTGTTTTTGGCAGCCTCCCAGCTGAAGAAGGGAGCATCCGCCGACGCGGCTCTGAAGACGGCCAAGACGGGTGGGAATGACTTTATAAAGAAGTAGCTGGAGAAGTCAGATGAAATGGCTGATGGGATTCTTAAAGAGTCTCAGTCTCCTAAGAGGGAGGTACTATGAACAGCAATTCAGTTTGATATATAGGGGGTAGAAATAGAAATAGAAAGAGGTTTGGGAGTCAGAATAAGACATGAAGCAAGCAGAGCTCTTATGCTGCAAGTATGGTTTTTACTCTTTCTTCCCTTGGGAATCCTTCTAGTAGCTTAAAAGCCAGCACGCTTCACGCCTTCAGATATCCGGTGATGTGTGCTGCGATATACAGGCTCTTGCATTAGTTTGTGCATTAAAGAAGCTCGAACCCTCTTTTCGTTTACATCAGGTGACGCAATGCAGGACATTGTATTTATCGACTTTGGTACCCATCTCGTGCGGTTGGCTGTGGAGGGTAGATGCTATACTTCCGCTTGAAAGCTCAAAATAGCGCTCACTTCTTGAGGCATTATCGGCTCTCCTTCGTACCGGGTCTAGTCCGTCGAACTAGATGCAATCCAATCCAAGCTTAGTACCATTTGTGCTGGATGAAGTTGCATGACCTGTCCTAACCGAGCCTGATTTTCGTGATATCCTAGGCGAAATTCTGGTCTGTAGGCAGCGCAGGGGAAAGATCATGTCAGGGAAGCTTGTGAGGATAGGCAATAAGGTCTCGTTTTGGGGGGTTTTATAGAGATGATGTATATAAACTGCTAACATGATGTTTGCCCTGATATCGACGGCGCAGCTAGTCTCGTTGGCATTAAACTCGTGGGTCTTGTTAGTACACGTCACAAGTTCCAGGGCTTCATCTATTAGTAATAAGTTCATCGCTGTCGAGGAATGGACGAATAGAAGGCGGTGTATTACGTGCAGGAAATACGGCAGATCACCATATCCGGTAACGCGACTGAAAATCGCTTAAACGAGGGATGCCAGTCAATAATAATAAGTATGCAGTGCGACGAGGTCTGAAGCAAAGACATGCATCGTCGGGCGTCAGAGAAAGGTCATCGAGGTGTTGGGAAACACCACGGCTCTACTTGCTTTGTTTTGTGAGGCTATATTTATTCAGTGGACCCGATCAGTAAGCCACTTCTATCCGGAATGGCTATCAAGGATACCCTTGCCGAGCCCAGCAAGGGGGCTTCCATCCTCAAAACCCCTCCATCACCCGTCACACCCGTCGCCGATGAGAACAGGAACGACATCCATCGCACCACCAACAATGGCACGGCGACAAAGGGCGCCGAAATAAAGAAGCACGAGGAGGAGGCCGTCGGCAACGAAAAGACCGATCACTCGCCTCGCTTTGTCATTATTGGCGCGGGAGCCCGTGGCTACGCCTACGCCAGCACCATCCACAAGCTCACCAACGGCGTCGTCTCGGCCGTCGCAGAGCCCCTCAAGTTTAGCCGCGAGAGCCTGGGCAGCAAGTTCATCTGGCAAGACGGGCCCAAAGAGGGCCAGTCATTCCCCGGCTGGCGCGAGTACCTGGACTACGAGGTCGCCCGCCGCAAGCGTGTCGCCGACGGCGAGGAGAACGTGCCCCCCGGCGCCGATGGCGTCTTCGTCTGCGTCCAGGACGCCATGCACGAGGCCGTCGTCGTGGCGCTGGCTCCTCTGAACCTGCACATCATGTGCGAGAAGCCGCTGTCGACCACGCTGCAGTCGTGCCTCACGATGTACCGGGCCCTCAAGCCCGCAATGGCCACCAGCGTCTTCTCCATCGGCCACGTCCTTCGCTACACGCAGCACAACATGCTGCTGAGAAAGCTCATCATCGAGGACAAGGTGATTGGTGATATTAGCAGCGTCGTCCACACCGAGCCTGTTGGCTGGTGGCACTTTTCCCACTCCTTTGTGCGCGGCAACTGGAGAAACGACCAAACCTCTGGGCCGTCGCTTCTGACAAAAAGCTGCCATGACATCGACTTCCTTCTTTGGATGCTTTGCTCTCCCGAAAAGGCCGGCGAGGACGAGCCTCATCTTCCCTCCACCGTTTCATCCCGGGGCGGACTCAAATTCTTCAAAAAGAGCCGCAAGCCTGCCGCTGCAGGTGATGCCACCAACTGCATGAAGTGCCCTCTCGGAGACTCTGGCTGCAAATACTCGGCCAAGAACCTCTACATCGGCCCTCACCGATACAGCTTGGAGGGCGGCAACTTGAGCATGCCTGTCAACATTGTCGTCCACGATATTGAGGACTACCAGACCATGGACGAGAAGAAGGCGGCCATGACCAGAGCGCTCGAGGCTGATTGGGACGAGTCCACCCCAACGGACGAGGTCGCCGCCCGCCAGTGGTACGGCCGCTGCGTCTTCGAGGCCGACAACAACGTCAACGACGAGCAGTTTGTCACCATCTCCTTCCCCGAGACGAGCAGGCCCGCCAAGCATGTCACGTTCCACATGGTCGCCCAGACCAAGAAGATCTGCGAGCGGTTCACGCACTACTACGGGGACGAGGGCGAGATCTACGCCGACGGGCGCAAGATCACCGTCGAGAACTTTGCCACGGGCGAGAAGACGGAGCACGACCCCGAGTACGTCGCGGGCGGGCACGGCGGCGGCGACCAGGGCCTCACCGGCCAGTTCGTCGCCGCTTGCGATGCCGTCAAGAACAGGGGATGGGCCGCCGAGAAGGCCCAGAACGAGTTCATCGGCTGCACGCTGGACGAGGCGCTCCGCAGCCACGCAATGGTCTTTGCGGCCGAGGAGGCCCGCAGGGAGCAAAAGGTGCTCAATTGGTCGCAGTGGTGGAGTGAGAATGTTGGCGAGGATGCCAAGTAACATACCGGTTTCATGTGCAAAATGGAATGAGGTCGTCTACGAGATACCACCAAACTGGATATAGAATAACTCATTCATTCGATTCTAGCCAATAACAGTCGCATTTCTACAACTGCTTTGATTCTATCTTATCTAGGTCGCCCCGGCAGCAGTCTTCTTCAGCCGCGCCTGAAGCTTCGCCACCGTGCCGTCGCCTCCGTCCTCAATGTAGCCCTTGCGCAGCAAAAAGTCCAGCGTCGCGAGGCCCGAGTCTGGCTTCCACCTGCCCTGCAGGAGGTCGCCCTTGACGCCCTCCACCGAGCGGACAAATAGCGCGCCCCGGGAGGGCACCAACGGCGGCGGGACCTCGAGGTCGAAGACAAAGCGCACGCCCGGCTCGACGTGGTCCCGCTCCGCAGGCTTCGCGAGGGGGCCCTTCCTGTCGAAGAAGATGATGCGGGACGGGCTGCCGACGCGGCCGACGTATTTGCCGGCGGCGCCGCCCCGCGCCACCGTCTCCGCGCGCCCGCCGGCCCCATCCCCCTTCACCGCGCGCGCGAGCGCCCGCCGCGCGTTGTAGCCGTGCGCGGGGTCCATGTCGCCAGCGAAGACCTGATCCAGCATTCGCGGGTATGAGCCCTCGGCGGAGCGCAGCTTCACCCATAGGAAGGTTTTGCCGTTGGCGACCGTGTACACGTTGAGGTGCACGCCGGCGGTCGAGACGCCCAGGAGCCCGCGGAGAGGCGTGGGGATCTCGAACACGGGCGTGCCGCTGTCGGGACAGCAGATCGTCTGGTGGCTGCGCTCCGGCGACAACAGCCACTCATCTAGGCAGCCGTTGAACCCGGACCTGTTCTTCTCACAGAGCTCTTCAAATAGCTGCTTGCAGGTGTCGACCCCGACCTCGCCGGGTTCTAGCTCCGGGTTCAGGTGAACGGTCTTTTTGTCCCTGCAGACCTGGAAGCCAGTGACCGCCCAGTCCATGTCCGTGGCCGTCGCCTCCATCATGAGGCCCACCGGCCGGGAGTAGTTGAGGAGGTAAACTTCCACATGGCGTCTGGGGGAACGTTGAGCTTGTTGCAAGCGGAGATGACGGCGTGGAAATCCGAAGCTCGGTACTCGGAAGGCAGCCTGGTAGACATGATGGCTGAAGTTTCAGGATGTGCGATGTGAGTTGGTATTTAATAGATGTGGGAGCTGTAGGATGAACGCACTTGGGGGTGTATAGAGTTGTTGTCAAGAGTCTCAATACAATGATACATTTTGATGCAAAAACGTTCCAAAGCGGCGAGCAGAAATGTGGGATAGATATATAGTCAACCGGGTTTCCAAGTCTTGCGTGAGTCGCCTGCTGCCTGATGATTTGAAGTTCATTGTGCGGCTCGTGCAGTCTGAGGGTGACCCAACAGCACCATTCAGTTTATCCATCCCAGCTTTCTTGCACGACACGAGGGCGCTGGAGTCGCCTTTGTCTTCCTCCCCAGAGGGACATGTCTGCTGAGCCTTCCTACCTACACAAGGTGGTTGGTTACACATCGACTAGAGTGCTACGTGGTTTCATTGGAGGGACTGACAAGCCCTGCAGATCTGCCCTATAAAACAGTACGTGTTTCCTCTGCCAAATCCTTTCAAGTCTCAACAGACTTACACAGGGCCACATCACTGCCATTGTGGCGCTGTGCTAGATACTTGCGCCGACTTTGTCCTATTGACGTAATTCAATGGGCGGTACGAAACCCTACAATACTCGGACTGGATACTACTTGGGTTCTGGCCGTGAATATCACCTCTCCGGTAATTGCTGGCTTTCAAAGAAGGTGCTTGTCAGGAACGCGACTGGTAGTAGTGCCGTGGATGCGCCCATCGTTGCAGGTGAGAGGACAGCGGTACGAGAGGAGCAGGAAATGAGCAGTAGTCTTTTACACATGAAATCGTTTTTAAATTTCCATCACAATACATACGTATATTTTCAGGCAGTCAAGGCTGGAGATGGGAAGGCTTGCTCGCCGAGCAACCTGTGAATCAGAGAACAAGCTGCCGGTGGGCGCCGCTGCGACGCCCGAAACTAGTTGCGGCCGGGTGAAAGGGCTTACACCACGCAACGGTGGAGCTCGGCGAGAGCACGTAGGAGTTTCTGATACAGTTGTCATACTCTGTCGGCTTCTCCTTGATGGCGAGAAATATGTTGGCGTCAGTTTTCTTGGCGGAGAGGAAAGGGGACCTCGGTGGAACGTCTGCGGGGAGGGGTATCGTCTCTAGGAGGAGAAAACGGAAGAAGATGGAAAAATATTAGATAGCAGCCGAGTCCGTATTTGCTTCAAAAGATCAACAAAAAAAAGATACCATTGTATTTGGGCTACGGTGCTCTTGAACGGGCGAGCCTGCTGGGTCGGAGCTAGAAATACAGTGTACCTGATTGGACACTCAGCATTAGGTAAGCACAGCTAAACCGACGCAGCATCTCGACTTGCGTCGTTTGACTGTCTCGAAGCGGCGGCCGAAGTCACCTTCTCCCTCCCCAATCGCCAATTGACATCCCCGACGCCATGTACGCCGCACGACAAAGGGTGTGCCAGGCCTCCCGCCAGCTGCCGCGCACGGCGCGCACATACGCCTCCGACGCCCACCACAAGCCCGCCGCGCCGGTCAACGAATCCTTCGGAGTACGAAGCCCACCCCCCCCCTCCCCCGATTCGAGCTCTGTCAGCTGCGTCTTCTTTTGGCGCCGGGCCTGGGATGTCGTGCATGGATAGTGAGCGGGTAGGAATTCTTGCTGACGCGATTTGCCCCGTGTAGAAAGGATCGATTGCCGCTGTCGGCGCCTTCGTCGCCGGAGTTGCCGTCTTCTCGCTCAAGCCGGCCGAGGGCGAGGAGTCCGCCGTCAGCCGCGTGATCAACAAGTACCGCTCGCGCGCCGAGGACTGGGCCGAGATCAATGCTCTTCACACAAAGGCCGCCGAGCAGGCCGGCTACGACCGCAACCTGTTTGAGAACGCCTCCAACAAGCACAGATACGTCAACGTTTCGTACCCCGAGTACGTGCCCCCACGGAAAAGCCGTGTACGCTTGGAAACGACCTGCTAACCTCGTTTTCTGCCTTTCAGGGCCTTTCAATCGCACGCCCCCCGAAACATTCAAGCCGGACAGCTTGTCAACCTGGACCACGTTGTGGAGCACTACAAGAAGGAGCACCTGAAGGACGAGGAGCGCAAAGCGAAGAGCCTGGCCGAGCAGAGCTAATTGCATTGTGGCGATAGAGGGGAGGGGCTATGTACAAAACGTATGGTGGAATACAGTATCAATTTTCGCGACTAGGATCAGCCAATAAAGATGGCATCTCGTTTGTGCACCTCATGGTTCTACCACTCGGCACCCATCCATCCCAAAAGTTGACATTTTAGAGACCAATAGGGCCCAGTGATGCCGAATTTCATGCACCCTCGACGCGACTGCAGTTGTTCAAAGTACCTCCTACCTGCCAAGGCCAACTGCCGGCGAAGGAGGCACCGTGTCGCAGCTAGGTGCAGAGCTCTGTGTAATGCGGCGGGAGCGGCACCTGCCAAGGGCGCTTGGCGCTGGTGCCCTTCTCAACTCCTTACTGTTTTGCGATCTCGGGCTCTGCTACACCAAACATCCCTTGGAGCTCGAATCCCGCCGTTCCTTTAATATACTTTTAGACTGAATTCCTTCCGCTGCCACCCACCCTATAAGAGTCGTACAGCGTTCGAGTCACCAACCCGACTATTTGCTCCTGATCGAACTCGTGATTGCACACAGAGGCGGCAGTACAAGACTACACAATGGCCGAGGCACACCGGTGCTCCTATGCCTGTGGGCTCGGCTCAACCACGATTTTTGCCCGAGATATTGACCTGGAGAGGGAGAGGCAGCTAAGACGCCGGATAGCTGCACCGCCACCACAGAGCAAATGTAGGCCGCTGTACCCGGAACCGAGCTTGTTCACGTTCACGCTGACCGACGCGGTGTGCCTGCAGACCCGTGGAGCGCCGGGAAAAGAGCAATGGTGCACGCGGCGACCCAGGTCGATGCGAGCATGCCCGGATACGATTTGAGGTGGCAGCAGAACTTCAACATTCTATACGTCCACGAGACAGGCACACGCAGAAAACTGGGTGTGTTTGCAGGCCTGGATCTGCCAAAAGGCCATTGGATCATACGCGAGTGCCCAACGTTCTCTTGCTTTCACTGGACTAAGTGGAAGAGGACAGCGGCGGACGAGTGGCTGAAGTTGAGCTACCGGCAGAGGGAAAACATGCGTGTCTGGTTCCGCAAGCTACGAAATGTGGCCCACGGCGGTAATGACACTTTCGAGAAGAAGGATAAGAAGAGACTGGAGAGATTTGTTACCGAGTACGGCTTTCAGGATCCTCAGAGGGAACGGGCGCACGTCTACAGGCTGTCATCGTACATCAACCACGCGTGCAGGAAGTGTGCCAATGCCCAGTTTTGGGTCGAGGGCCCCTCGCCTAACTGCATCAATGTCAGGCTTATCCGCGATGTTAAGAATGGTGACGAAATATTCATCTGCTACAACCGGTCGAACCTCCGTTTTGGCTGTGCCGTTTGTCAGCACAAGTTTTCTCTGAAGCGCGCCATGAAGACTGCCATCCACAAACTTTGCCCGCGGAGAGTTGGCGAATCAGCGAGTGATGATAGCAAGTTCGCAGACACCCCGAGTGGCTCAGACGCAAATACGATCTTAGATCCTTGATTCTGACTCTGAACTCGCCGCGAGTAGTCTGCAATTGCACACTGCCCAGGTTACAACTGGCATGTACACCGGTTACGGAGCGGACAGTTGGGCACGGTGGTTGTTGATTTTCATCTTTTTTTTGTTGATAGCTTTGCCGCCATCGCTCTGCCATGTTTTAGGAAAACTGGGCCAGCGAATGGATAGATAGATATACACACGACAGACTCTGAACAGGAGATATGAACAGCGAACACTGCTAGTTTCTATTTCACTATCATGATCGCCAATGTCATCAGTGACTTCAATGGAGATATTTTTTCCATCCTATCGAAATCAATCCCTTTTCGCCCAGAACTGTCCGTGAATGCAGAAACCACCCAATAGACGACACAACGCACGCACACTCACTCGCTCTCGCTCTCTCTTCCCACTTCTGTTTACTTGAGGGGAATGAAACGAGAAGAGTTGGTGGCACCGATACCGGGTCTGCCGTGCTTGACGGGCTTGTATGAGATGGAGAACTCGGCGAGGTAGTGGCCGACCATCTCGGGCTTGATCTCGACCTGGTTGAACTCCTTGCCCGAGTAGATGCCGACGACAGAGCCGATCATCTCGGGGACGACAATCATGTTGCGGAGGTGGGTCTTGACGGTGTCGGGCTTCTCGTTGGGCTTGGCGCTCTGCTTGGCCTTGCGCAGTTTCTTGATCAGGCCCATAGGGCGGCGGTTGAGGCCGCGGTTGATCCTGCGGCGGGCGCGGGCGTGGACGACATCGCGGAGCTGCTCGGAGCTGAGGTCCAGAAGGCTGTGTTTCGGGGAAAAGAACATGTTAGCATTTCGTTTTTCTCTTCCTCGTCCTGGGTCCGTGTAGAGATCCATTTCCCGTCCCGTCCCCCTTCTTCCAAGAAAAGACCGTCTGGAGGTCGATGGGTCGTTGCAACGGGTATGGGATGTGTGTTTCAAAAACGTACTTGTCCAGCTCGATTCCGCGGTAGGAGAACTTGCGGAAAGCGCGGCGCTTTTTGATCTCAGCAGCCTCAACGGCGTTCTGTCAACATGAAAATGTCAGCACTGGTTTATCTTCGAGAAACCGAAATGGCACGCGTGGTCCCTCCTCGTCTTCGCTCGCTGAGTGATCCGGAATATCGCCACACGCCTCCCGTCGAAGCAGCAGCCCGCACGCGCAACGGAGCCGGCAAACAGTATAATCGCAGGCCGTGTGACGGCGCTGTATTGGTTCGTGGCGAGTGTTGTGGCAGCGGCCAGCGCGGGCTGGAGTGGGCGGGAGAGCGAGGATGGACGCGGCGGGCAAGCGACCGGACTTCCCAAGATCAAAACAGCGAGAGCCAGAGGTTCGACGTCGTGTGTGAAAAATAGGTCGGGGAGAGAAACGTACGTATTCTTCGTCAGCCATGGTTGCGGATTGGATGTGTGATGGAATTCGCAAAGTCGATGGGTACGTATCGGCGAACGAATTGGGTGATGCCGCTGGTTTGGCTGTTAGCGACTGTAATTTTCGCCAGTAGGGTTTTCGTGCCCTTCACCCCTCGGATCAGGTGACTTTGTGCGCTGGGCTTTGGTGCCAAAAAAAATGAAGGGGAGACCAGCAGGCCCCCACCTATTCCTGCAGTGATTGTGGGGCGGAGCGGCAAAATGATACGCCGCGAGAAGGCGTGGGAAGAAGTGGAGCCGGGCCAATTAGCGTTTTTCAACCACTGCAAAGCTTCAGGCGGCAGACCAGGATGGGTTTACGGCAAAGTGATTGGTCTATCGAGGTCTCCCACGCAAGGGCTGTTCCGATATCCGAACGTCCTTCCATGATGAACAAAACGGGCCGTGGTTGGTGATACAGCATGATGGCTGCGACGCCGTATACGAAACCTGTGAAGCCCTCCTTTGGATTTGTGCTGCCCATGTGCCCTGTTTTCTTATGGCATCGTATTATGCCGTAGGTAGGTAGGGAGGAGGTAGAGGTACCAGGTACCTCTTATTACTGCTCATCGTATCCCACATGCCATGTTACGGGGCCCCCAAAACCGAAAAAAAAAGGCCATGATATGTTTTTCACTGTTTGGTTGTCTAATGGCCTGTGCGGCAGATCTTTGACATTAAGCGTTCCAATTTTTAAACGGCATATACCTCACGCCAGTTATTGGTTTCCTCCGACAACATGTACGTACGCACACTGGCCCCAGGGCGTAGAATTGCGTTCCGGAGAAAAGGATCTGCCACCTGACGAATGGCGTTGGGAGTCTAACCACGCCGCAACTGGACAGCTGTGCTTTTTGTCTCAAGGTTGCTCTCCGCGTAGGGGATTCCGCGTTGTTCAATCCCACGAAGGAGCGTGTCACAGACTCGCAGTGTTGTAAGAGTGGCCGCGTATGGCCGCCAAGAGCTCGCATTACAAACGGCCTTGGCACTGTCTCTCGCTCCCCGAGGCCACAAGCCCTCCCAAGCCCCCCCATGCTCCCTCCTCTCACCTAATGTCTTCTCTCATCTCTCTCTCTCTCTCGTTTTCATCTCGTGACGGCATCTATCCTGTCGTTCATCACTCGCAGTCTAACGTTGGCGCTTAGACCGAGCAGATTTGTTCTCTACTTGCCGAGCTGGGGGTGGCGCTAGAACCGTTCTTTCTGCGAAAACAGCCGCGAAGGGGAGGGCCGTTCGCGAAGAGCACAATCCTAGCAAGATCATATTGGATATGGACGGGTGCCCCATCCGCACCTGAAGTATCGAATGATCATCGGCCCTGCCGATCGTGCCCATCGCCCATTTTGGCTGTCATGAACTGCTTTCTTATAGCAGTTTGGTGCAGTGCACACGCTGCGAGTCCTTCGCCGCTCTATATTTCTCTAGCGCGGAGGGCTTGATATCATGTCGGACCTGCTTGTCGACCCGGCCCTACCAGCTGCTCCTCCGTCCATCACCGCTGTTGCGTATCGAATACCACGGTCAACATTCCTGACATCTACTCTGGAGCCGACACCTTTGAGCTCGCAGCATGCCGCCGCCACCAACGCCGCGCGGGAGCTTGCGGACAGCGCGGCGGCGCGCTGGCTGGGCGGAAACCACTCAAACCACGCCAAGGAGATGGCCAAGCGCAACGAGAGTCTCCTGCGCGGTATACGGCTCGGCATCGGGTTCGGCGCGGCGGCGTTTGCGATCCTCCTCATCGGCGCCGTCTATGTGGGCATAAGGTGCTGCAGGAAAAAGTCGGCGGAAGAGGAGGACAGCTCGTCGATGGAGATCTCGGGCGTGCAGTACGAAATGCGGGAGGAATACGGGCCCAAGCCACTCTCGCGATGCAGCACCTGCGATACGGACGCGGTACGCGCAGAGAGCAGCCTGCGGGCAGAGTCAGAACCGAGCCGGAGCGAGAGGCCGACAGCGCAGGATACCATCGAGGGAGACGGGAGACGGGCGAAGGGAATTCAGACTGGAAAGCAGAGCGACAACACGTGTGATTCATCCTGTATACATTAAGTAGGGCAGTGTACGTCTCGCTCAAGAAATAATAAGAATAATTGAGGCTGAGGCTGAGGTTCCGGCCGCAGCACGGCTATAACTACCTACCGCTTGATTCACCACTGGTGTTGAGAGCGTCATCACGATGTACACTCGGGGGACGGAATGGGAAATGGTGGCCTCTACGCAGAACTGCAAGGCCAGGTTCATCTGATTTGAGTCATGCACGCAGCATGATTTGATCAGGCAAATATTGATCTGGGCCAGGCGACACGCTTGCTGGTTCCAGGAACGGCTAGAAAAAAATGGTAGCTTGGGCCAAACAGCGCCGCCCCACTATTCTACAGCTGTCAACAGGTACAGGAAAGGTACGGGAAACAGTCTATGAGCAAACGAACGCGTTGGAAAATAAATACATGTACCTGGTTGGGTACGTGCCTTTGGCATGAGAAAAGAAATATGGGAGGAATCACTTAGCGACGCTGTATGGGCGTACTGCCAGCAAGTGTATAGGTTTGCTGGGCTGATTTTGAATCGATGCATTGTTGCGCCTGTATGAGCTTGCGGCGACTTGTCTTGGGGGACCTTCGCGTGTTCCTGGCTGCGGGGTTCGTCCAGTGTGCCGCTCAACACAGGCGCTGCCTTTCCCAGTACAGGTTGTATCGATGAAAAAAGAAAAGAAAAAAAAAAGAAAAAAGAAAAGTAAACCAATGTCGAACACGCGATAGCGCGAGAATAAGACATACGCCTTTGGTAGGCACCTCATCATAGCTTACCCGAGACGTTCTTACATACCTGGCTGGGTACCTGGTCTCCCCGTGGCCCGTCGTTGTCCACGATGAGCTTGAGCTTCCTTTAGCGGTGAGAGGTAGAAAGAACATAATCTCAAGCCTCAAGCGTCGCGCCAATCATTGTATCTGTAACCCGGATTCCTGGCCCCTGGCGACCCCTGTTCCACGTCCGAGGTCATACCAGTATTCTTGATCGAACCCCGCCAAAAAAAAGCACACCAACAAGGAACTGCTGCTTCCTTCCCCTCAGCCCTGGGCTCGGCAGCCACCTCCGACGTCAACATCACCAACCCGATCATTATCTGCCTTCTTTACCTCACGCCGCCGCCGAAATGACCAAGGGCGAGGTAAGCATCCCCGATGCTCGCGAATTCTCTTATACATCCTCCCTCACTCCTCTGTCCCCTTCCCCACGCCGCCGAGCCTCCCCCTCTCCCCCCTGAAGCCATACACAATGCAGACACCGCCTTGCTAATCGACGTGCTGCTGCCAGATTCTTCACGTTCACATGGGCCAAGCTGGCGTCCAGCTTGGTCAATCTGCCTGGGAGCTGTATGTGCAACTCCCGCCACCCGTACGCCAGCGCGCGCGCCGCTAACAGCTCTCTGCTCCAGATATCTGCTTGAGCATGGTCTCGGCCCTGATGGCCGCCCCGACCCCAACGCAAAGGACATTGGCGACCCTGGTTCCTTCGAGACCTTCTTTACCGAAACGAGCAACGGAAAGCATGTTCCCCGTGCCCTCTTTGTCGATCTCGACCCCTCGCCCATCGACGAGTTGCGCACCGGCCCCTACCGCCAGCTCTTCCACCCCGAGCTGCTGATCAACGGCAACGAAGATGCCGCCAACAACTACGCCCGCGGCCACTACACCATTGGCAAGGAGAAGATCGATTCTGTCATGGACCGCGTCCGCCGCGTCGCTGGTGAGCTGCACTCGAAACCCAGCACAGCACGCCGCCGATCGGACTGCTAACATGGCTGGCATGTACAGACAACTGCAAGTGCCTCCAGGGTTTCCTCGTCTTCCACTCCTTTGGCGGCGGTACCGGTTCTGGATTCGGAGCGCTCCTCCAGGAGCGTCTTGCTACCGAGTTTGGCAAGAAGGTGAAGCTGGAGTTTGCTGTTTATCCTGCCCCCAGCATTGCTTCCGCCGTCGTCGAGCCCTACAACGCCGTTCTCTCTACCCACAGCACCATCGAGAACTCGGACTGCACGTTCCTCGTCGATAACGAGGCCGTCTACGACATTTGCCGCCGCAACCTCGGCATTCCTCGGCCGTCCTACGAGCACCTGAACCGCCTCATCGCCCAGGTCGTCAGCTCCATTACCTCCTCCCTTCGCTTCGATGGCTCCCTCAACGTCGATCTCAACGAGTTCCAGACTAACCTGGTTCCCTACCCCCGTATTCACTACCCTCTCATCAGCTATGCCCCCGTTGTCTCAGCTGCCAAGAGCTCACACGAGAGTTTCAAGGTCTCGGACCTCACCTTCCAGTGTAAGTTGTTGCTCCTAGTCATTCTGCATGGCGCTCCCTGTTGACCCGTAGGGTAGGCTTTGAGCCGAACAACCAGATGGTCGTGTGTGACCCCAGAAACGGAAAGTACATGGCTGTTGCTCTGCTGTACCGCGGCGACGTTGTTCCCCGTGACTGCAACGCTGCCATCGCCGCCATCAAGGCCAAGTCCTCGTTCAACCTTGTCGAGTGGTGCCCTACTGGTTTCAAGCTTGGAATCAACTACCAGAAGCCCATGACTGTGCCTGCCGCCGCTGAAGACGGTGGTCTCGCCGAGGTTGAGCGCTCCGTCTCCATGCTTTCCAACACCACTGCTATTGCAGAGGCCTGGTCGCGGCTTGACCACAAGTTCGACCTCATGCACAGCAAGCGTGCCTTTGTCCACTGGTATGTTGGTGAGGGCATGGAGGAAGGTGAATTCACCGAGGCCCGTGAGGATCTTGCCGCCCTCGAGAAGGACTACGAGGAGGTTGCTGCCGACGGCTTCGAGGCCGAGGAGGAGGCCGAATACTAAGCTGCTTACCAAATTACCCCCAAATCTCTGCCCCCTTTCAATCTTTTAGCAAGCTGCCGAGTACCTAGTGTACTTGTATGCGTGACTGTGCACCACTTGGAGGTGGTGTTGATGTTCTGTTTTTGCGGCGAAGTTTACAGGACCGTGGATGATTTCTGTCATGGAGGGTCTGGTCTTTTTACATTTTGGGCGTGCCCCGGGGTCTTATAGATAGATGTACAGTCCGCGACTGACGACCCTCTTCCTGTTTTTCTTTCTTTTTTTTTCCTTGACAAAATACCTTGCCGCTTCCAGGCTGAAATTCACGTTGATATCCCCCTCTCCGAGTGCGCTACTTCCTGTAACTGTTACGTGGCTCATGTTGTTGACTCGCGCCTGTCATCAAAGGCCGTTTTGTTCTTGTAATGTAATTCTATGCATGCATTTTATCTGCAATGACAACTCTTCTTGTTTTCCAAACCCATGGACGCCGATTTTCCCAAGCCTACAAAACTTAAAATGAAAATGCCTTGCCGGTTAAAATGTAAACCGCAACCACTCTTTCCCATCATTCGCTTTTCTTTTATTTCCCAGACTTCTTCTTCCAGTCCGCCGCACGGCGGGCCCTCGGCGTCACGGGCCGCCCGGCGCGCTTGGCCTTCTTGACCTTGCCTTTGAGGTCCTTGGGGAGGGCGTCCCTGGACGACGCCCGGCGGCCCTCGAAGACGATCCTCTCCGGCGCCTTGATGCCGCCGGGGAGGATGCCGCCGCTGCCGCGGGCGCGGCCAAAGAGCTTGCCGGCGCGGCCGGCGGCGGTCTGCTGCTCGGCCGTTACCTTGGGCACGTAGGTCGAGGCGGCGCCGCCCTTCTGGAACGACTTGCGTCCGCTGCTGTCGTTGCGGTTGAACTTGGCTTTGGTGCGCTCCACGGCTTGGTTCGTCTTGCGCGGGTCCTTGGCGCGCGTGACGCGGAGCTTGCGCGGGAGCATGGGGGGAAAGCTCTTGCCGTCGAGGAGGAGCGCTTCTTCCACGGCGTTTCCGTCCTAGCGAAGAGAGAATAGTGAGCAAGGAAAGTCCTGTAGCAGTAGTGGGGGAGATTTCAAACCGGTACATCAGCATTCCAGTTGGGGGGGGCAGCAGGGGGGACCTACGTAGAACTGCACATAGGCAAAGCCTTTGCCCACACGCGTCTTGGGGTCCCGCACGACGCGGACGTTTTCCACCTTGCCGTGCTTGGAAAAGGTGCGCCAGAGGCCCTCCTCGACGTCCGCGGGGACCCTGTGGCGCTTCCTGGCCTCCTTCTCGCCGTCGTTGCCGGCGGCGGCGAGCACGGTCTCGTCGTCGACGAAGCCCAGGTTGCCGACGAAGACACAGCGGCGGTGGTCCGTGGGGCTCGGGTGCGCGACGCCGTCGACGCGGAGGTGGCGGTCGAGCACCTCGCTGCCGTTGAGGCGCTGGCAGACGCGGCGCGCGGCGGCCTCGGTGGAGAGGACGGCGTAGGCGTTGGTCGAGCGCGCCGTGGCCTCGTGGACGGCGCCCGTGATGAAGGCAGCGCGCTTGGGCATGGCGCGGCCGGCGAAGGCGACGGAGCGGAAGCGCAGCGACTCGACCTTTTGCGGCGGATGGGCATCCTTGTCGAGCGCGGTGGCGAGGTGCGCGAGCAGCTGCTTCTTGGCGGCCTTGGAGGACACGGCGGCGGCGGCGACGTTGGCCAGGTACACGGTCCGCGCGGCCTTGTCAGCCTCGGTGGCCGTGGCCTCCTTGCTGAGAGACTCGTGCGTGGGCAAGTCTTCCTCGTCGGTGTCCTTGTCGTCGTCGTCGTTGTTGTCAGCGCTGGAGTCATCGGCTTTCATGCGCTTTTCCGAAGGCTCTTCCTCTTCGTCTTTGCTCAGGCTCTCAAGGTATTTCCCCTCCAGGTCCTCGTTGTCGTCCCTGCGCTTGCGCTTGCGTTCCTTGCGGGGTGCGGCGACGTCCTCGGCTTCCTCTGCAGCCTTGTCGGAAGCTTCCTTGTCAGAATCCTCGTCGGAACCGTCGTAGCTATTCTTGCCCCCTTCGTCGTCGTTCTCTTCGTCGTCTTCGTAGTCGAGTTCTTCGCTGGCTTCTGACAGCACTTCGTCGTCGCCAGATTCTTCGTCGTTGGATGCCGACTTGGGCTTGTTTTCTCGGAGTTGCTGGTATCTTGAAGCGGGAGGAGCGGAAACAGGGCCGGACTGTCCATCTTGTTAACGGAAATCCTACTGGATTTTCACATGAAATTTTCAATTACTTACACTTGAGACAAACAGAGCGTCTAGGTGGGGGTCGACCGCCTTGGACGAAGCCAACAATGAGGATCTACGATCAAGTTAGAGGCACTGTTCTGTTCCAATACAATTGAATGTGTATGAAAACTCACTTTTTACCCATGCTGGAAAGTGTGCCTGCTGATGCGTAGACAGGTATGTATGGCCCAGACAAAACCTCTGAAGCACAAAGATCTGGACGGAACTACGCAGGTGAGATCTCCAAATTTTTTGGGCGGCCGTCCGTCTTTGGGAGAGTCCAGGGGACGCATTCATTGGCCGCCGAGTGGCTTATTCCCCACTTCTCGGCTTTCTGCCACATGGCACCGCTATTAAGTTGCGGCGGGCCTGTGTCGGCATCCTGAGATCATACAAAATGCAAAGGAAGATGATTCGGTTATGTGAACTCTGTGCCATGGAATATGTGCAGACTTGACGCCTAGTGTCTGGTATCTCGGTGAAAGTTGGCAGCGGTGGCGGGAGGCAGCGGCCACTTCGCTACCTCCTACCACTAGGTACCTACCTATGCCATGTGGGATCTTCCGCTGGCGAGGAACTTGAAGATGAAGCCACGACACTTGGCGGTACCTTAGTAGTATCTGCTTAGTACCTTACCCAACTATCTACGGCAAAAAAAGGCGAGTTACCATCGGATCATTCCAGCGCGGGTTTGTCAGCCCCCCTGGAAAATTCTCCTCAAATGGCTGCCACTGTCGCACACAACCGGCCATGCTGTGCTCTGGCGGTGGGAGACTCGCAGCAGTGGCCACCACAACGTTGCCCAGCTTCCAGTTGTTGTTGTCCCACACACCACACGCACAGAGGCGGGCAGAGCGCCAGAGCGCCAGAGCGCCCGTACAGACGAGCAGAGTCATGCCGTCGGCCTTCTCCAAAAATTTCGACACGCCTGCCCTCCTGAGCTTAGCGCAGCTTACCTGTTGCTC